>JAHZMV010002488.1:0-15563 GCA_027743765.1 Coecobrya sp. COE2 | reverse complement strand
ATCATAAAAGTGACATTTATTGCTTAAAGTGGACGTTCAACTTGGCATATTATTTTATAAAAATGTATTTGGAATTATAAATGCATTACATACATCACCATCCTATTTATTTGCAAGACATGAAATTTCTCTTGAGTCAACAAAAATAAACTGATTATTAAGATTGATGTTCGCGGAAAAAACAGAACCAATCTCAAAGGATAGTACAGTGCATGAATAACAGCTTACATCATGTGTTGGCTAAATATAAATTTTATTTGGTGTTGACACACAACAGTTCCTAGAATAGGATTTTACGTCAGTATCTGGAATTGAGCAGTTAGTTGCGATGTTGTGATTTTTGATGAATGGAAAAATATTTCACAAATCATCATTTGCGTCGTGCATGATCATCTTGAAAGATGTGGAGCATATTGCATCTGTAGAAAACTCTACTCAGAAACGGTCTGATCTCTCATGAAACAACGCGTCATTTTTCTACGGCTCTAATAAATTGCAATTATTTAATTATTTTTCAGTACCTCAATCACAATGCGCAAACTCATATTGTTTTTCACGCTGGTTGTTATTTGTCTTGGAGTAGCAAGTTCATTCAGGATATCCAGCCAACCAATCAAATACAGTTTGTATAATTCCACATCCGGAGACATTTTTCTAACATTGTTTGCACCTTGTGACAATGGTGGCTTAAGACACTACGAAGCGCAAGAACGACTGACAAATGCAGGTATATTTTATTAGTTGTAAAAAAACACAGTGTGAAATTTATGAAATAAAAATAATGTGCTTCTTAATTCCGCAGGGATATCAGTTTATTCCAGTGACGACTGTAGTTACAGGGAATACAGTAGATGCACAAGTTTTGACCAGATAAGGGAAAATACAATTGCGGGAGTGGTTGCTTTAAAGAGGGCATCCGGCTGCCCCATGACTGTTACTGGCGGAACTGAAGTAAATAATTTCAGTTTGACTTTTTAAAAGCATATCATTTTTTTCTAATTTGTAGGACATTTGTTTACCTATATTTCAGAGAGGGCATCCGCAATGCAGATATTCTCACTACAAAGGATATAAAGTTGATGTTCATCGGAACAACTGTATTAACAGATACATCAGAACAAACTACAAAGTAACGAATTCATTTTACCGCTTTAAAGGTTTTGGTGGAACAACATCATACAAAGTATGCGACGTGTTTGTGAAAAAATTATTTAACACAGCGTAAACCTCAATCGTTCATGTTTTGCTGAAAAGTATTGTTACATGTGTATTATATTTTCACAGGACTGGTACGGAAATATTTACACCAAAGAAGGAAACCATTGGTGTATTCTCTATTATTAGAGGGATTATTTCAAAGATTTGACTGAATATCCAAAAAAATATGCTTTGGATTTGTTCATGACAACGAAACATCAGTTGTAAAATAACAGCTTTGATTTCAATGTCACCTTTTGTCAGGCAACAAAATGGACTGATTTTGTGAGTCAGCTTGAGTGAATCTATAAATCAAATTTATTTAAGTGCTAAAATTGTTTTGATGCTTTTACGGTTCAAAGTTCATTGTGATTCCTTGATCGTGGTTTGATTAAAAGGTGTGTTTTTGTTTATGTTGATAAATCATGGTTATTGGTTGATGTGGTCGTCTAATTTTCAATAAAGGAATACTTAATAAATTTGTATCTATATCTGTGGTCGTAATTGGTCATGAACACCACATATTATAGGCCCCCTCGAAAAGCAGATTTGCTATTCAGACTCAGTGCAGTATATTGTTCATATATCTAAATTTCTACACTGTACAATACAGTTCATTGATTTATCTGTGAAAAAAGTGGAAAGATTTAAAAAAAATTATTTTGTTCAAAATTTGAAAATATCTTTTGATGCGGTTGAGTCTTGACTGGTTTTACTACCGTCATATCGTGAATGTCAAATAAATTGAATCACAATAATTTATCAAAACAAACTATTATCTGAATAATATGTTTTGTATGCAATGCATATTTTACAGTTTTTTTCATCCGTCTGAATTGCAATGTATCATGGATATAAATTTGGCATACATATCTGTCACGAGTCATTGGTGACTTTTCTCATTCATAATATTAAGCCATACGTGTACTTACCGTCGTCCGTGGCTAATAATTAATACAGTAAAAACGATCATTGCAAATAAGCTGAATGTGTGAGTACATCCATAAAAATAAAACAAGTTTTATTTACCAGCAAGTCTTAAATTTAGAGGGCGACATCATAATTATGTCATCCATTCAGTTAGATAAGCACTGACAAAAATAAGTAATTAAAATCTGTAGATCTATACAAAATTTTCATCTAATGCTCATTCAAACATATTTAGTTTCTTTATATTTTCACGTAGTCACAGTCACATTATTAACTTTTAATAATTTTCTTGGAATTCTGAATGCAGGTGATTTGATAACCCTGCTACTTTGTAAAAAAGTACATGATAATTATCGTTTTTATAAAAGGAATTAAATCGTCAGATCAATTACCATTAAAATCCAGAGTCATGAAAGATGATAACTCATCAATGACGACTCAGCGAGCTCATAACATTATAAAACCTGCATGCATAAATGTGCAACTAATATTCAAGAAGATAGGTATATATATTAATTGAGTATCTTTGTGGTCTTACGGGACAATGTTATGTTTTATTTTAAACGAGAAAAGAGTTAACATGCGTAGGTAGAACCAAGTACTTCTAGAGGTTGACCTACGCATGTAAAAAGGGACAGAGTAGCTAATCCTTTTTTACATGAGCAGGTAGGTGACATGATACATGATGATGATGTTGACGTTCGAGCAGAAAAAAATCTCAGGCACGCGGTAAAATTCCAAAAAGACAATTTTTAATGTGCAGACTCTGCAAATTAAAAATGTTCTTTTTGGAATTGCAGTGTTCAAGTTAATTTCTATGATTTCTCTAACCCTGAACCGTTTTCACTAGAATCCCGAAAGTGGAAGAGGTTCCCTTTGCAGGAATAATGCAGACAGTCCATTTTTGCTGCATAAGGACTGATTTGCTGCAATGGCTTGATAAGGCGACAATACTACATCAGACCCAATAATATGTTAACCACAGGTATAGGCACAGGTTGTTGTCATTGTAGACTCCTCTCCACTAAATCAATTCCACTACCAAATAATTGGTCTTGTGAAAACTGAATCATGAGATGATTTATTTTTTGAAATACTTTATTTAAGGAAATACTTTATTTTTGGATTTTTTTCTTCCATTTGAAAATTTCAGTCTTTATTGATTAGTTATGTGTATGCTCATATCTTGAAATTTAAAATAAAGAGATAGTCAACATTCCGAAAATTCACAAAACAAACCTGTAATAAAACGTTCTTATTGTTATAATTAGCCATAATTACATTTACATCTTTCTTATCTTCTAATTACATAATTATTTATCCACTTGGCTTGACTTTAATTTTTATTATATTGAAAGGTTTTGACCTGTTAGTAAGCTTCGATTTAAAGGTATGCATAGATTTAAGAAACTGGCGACCAAATGCTCTAAAATGCATCTTAAGCATGTACGTCATAACAAATAAGACCAACAAAATAAATACAAGCAATAGCTGAAAAATGCACACAGTTCCTAGTGAAGATTTCATTGAAAGGGGAACTGGTGTGTCAACCAATAACTTGGCATCTGACCAACTTAGCCTATCTTTTAGACCATTTTTCAAATATATCATTTTACTCAGAAACTCAATAGTACCACTTTCGTAAAACCGTGATTGATATTTGCTTACAAGTTCACCTCTAATCCCGTAAAATATTTGAGTTAAATATTGCGTGCTATATATTGACGGCGGGAATGCAATATAGCCGCACAAATATTTACTCTCCACTATAGCTGTTTCAACACTCTGAAAAATCTGAAACAAACCAGGAAATAATAGCTTTGAAGACTGACCACTTAGCACCAGCAGCTTTTGTTTTGCTATTAAACCCAACTTTTCGATAGGATTCTCTTCAAAATTCAATTTATACGGAAAATACGCTTCCATCATACTGTTTAAGCCTGTTCTTTATTTAAATAATATATTTGGCGCTCTGGAAGTGCATTATTCAGTAACTCAAGTAATTTTGAATGATCGGCTCCATATATTTTGTAAGAATGTCGGAAATATTCTTGCACCGACCTGAAGCTCTCCAGAAATAAGAAATTTGTTGACATTTTTGCGCCATACTCGGCGGAAATAATGACAGCACATGACAGGTATATAAAAGCAAATGCTTGAGAATGCTGAAGACGTAAACCGTGTCCCAACAATGGTCCAAGGAGATCTACTGCTTTCCACAGATTTTTGTACAAGAAGCCACATGTCAGCAGGACAGCTAAATATGTTAACCAAACCGAATTTTCAAAAACGTGAAAGTATATTTTCCATAGCGAGCTCTCCTTTACATTTAAATTATTACAGTAGACGTATTTGTTTCTTTCGTTAATCATGGCAATCATTTTGCTACGACTCGAAAGAATAATACTGGGTTTAAGCTTTGACTTAACGATCCAAGCATATACCATAAATCCCCAGATGCCTATATTGGGTTTTCTGAAATAATAATATTTATAGTTGGTTAAGGAAATATTGGCAAGGTTTAAAGCCATCCCTAAAGACACAATTTGAGCAGAATAACACTTGTCTATTTTTGAATAGAAGTCCAGTCGGTGATCCAGATTCTTGCAATATTTCATGGAAAACATAATTTTTCTCCGAGGGAGCAAAATGCTGTAGAATATGCCCTGGATTTGGTTACCATTCGAATTAAGAATTAAAACTTGAGTTTTAATCAATCTTAGCGCTGTATGTGCTGACACAATGGGGTGGGGTGAAATCCCATGTATTTTACTTGGACATGTGTAACAATATAATGCATATAATGCTAGGAAGTTGGGATATTTTGTAATTTTGAAGAAGACAATGTCTACGTGAAATGTCAGATTTTGTGAATTAATCAGGCTATCACTGTTTTTAAAACCGGTGTATAAATCTCCCGCCTCATCAGCAATTTGGATTAGCATTACAACATACTTCGATGTACTATATCCTGAATAAAGAATAGCGTTAACGGCTCTTCGAAGAGTTGCTGACTGAATGATGAATAATATACAGGACGGTCCGAATTTAAAGTTGAAACGAAAATAACCAGACGAAATGTTTATGGCGCTGTTCTTGACTTCAGGACTTGATTCAAGATTCCAATCATTATATTTGTCGTATACAGTCCATGAATTTTTATCGGTCGGTGCGATACTTGGCAGAGTATTTGTTTGGGTAATAATATTAATAAAACAGTGTAGTTCTGATTTCGTGTCTATCAAAACACCAAGAGTCGATGAAAGTGTCAAATAAATTAATAGATATACAATCGTATACTCCTTAAAATTCGTTGAAAACATTGTAGAAACTGTTATTAATTTATTGTGTGTGATTAAATTGTTATGGGGAGTGTCTAGAATCAATAACTAATAAATTATTAGTTTTTTTATTATCGACGTTAAAATACGTGTAAGTTTTGTGCTGAAATCGGACAACTCTTCCAACTTTATTATTAATTCTGGTGGTTTAATCAAGTAAAAATATTAAAAGTGAATATTAAATGAACTGTGAAACCGAGCTAAATATCTGAGATAAGTTCGTTGACGTCAATACAAGATCCAACAAAATGGTTTTATAAAACTCCATACGAGCGAATATTTTATTAAGTACGATGCTAAGATTTCAATGCGCAGTTATTTCTAATACTGACCGAAATGTTGAAATATGTAACAAAAGCTTGTATCTTTTTTAAAGCGGAGTTGTTTGTTCGATTGGTTTTTGTTGAATCAATATTTCATTTCCTCTGTATAAAATATTCAGATATTTTGCCCATGCTCACCACCAATATCTTATCCTTGAAAATAACATGAACTTAGAGATAGCAATCGATTTTACAAGAAACAACCAAGAAAAATTATTTTCAAAAATATAAAATAAGTAAGAAATAAAGAGGAATATTTTTGGACCGTGACCCGCTTTGGACACAATTGTCTCGGATTTTGCTGATTTCTTCGCAAACTTTCAAGTCTCTTCTCTCATGTGTGTTGTTTTCGTTGTGCGCACCAATAAAACAGTGGTAAAATAACATTTTAGCTAAGCGGTCAATCAAACATTATTGGTCAGAAATTCAGTAACTTTGAATACAATGGTTCCACAAATTTTCAAGAAAAATATTTGTTTCCTAACCGTTTATGCTAACATGAACCTGTATTATCTAATAATGTTCTATATTTTCTTGTGGAGCACAAATTTTTATGCCATTTCGAATTTTTAAGTTTAGTCATCTTGCAAGTTAGTAAATAGCGAAAGTTGTTTAGCTATTTTATGCGATTGAAAGCCAATGCCCATGTACAACAAAACGAAATGAGAGCATGTCACTTAACAGCATTTATCTGGAATCTGAAACATGCATCAGTTGCAAATAAAGTACAAAATATATATCTTTTCCTCTTGCTTATTCATCAATTGTATACATTTATTGCCAAACAGAGTCACAAGAGGTTATCTTTTTCATAAATGTTTACTTATTAAAACTTCCTCATTCTTATCATTAAATTCATAACAGCCGAATATAACAAATGCATCCTCAGTTTCTGTGAAAATACGGCGACCGGCAAAAGATACGACTACGACGAAATGGTTATTATCGGTCATTGGGGCAAAACAGATAAGACCAAAGTTTACCACGAACATGAACTTATTTCATGGAATTTTCTGTTGTATATTAATTTGCGGCATGCCGTATTCCTTGTGGAAAGGAAAAAATGAGAAAATATTATTTAGTCTGGAAGTGAACACTGACCTGTATAAAACTAGCTTAAAACGACGGAATTTTCACTACAAATTTATTCAACTTCGAGCTGCTTACAAGGATTTTCTCTGGTCTAAAAGAAACATCAATAAAAAAGATAGGAAAATGTTGAAGTTTTCATTGCTCATTTTGGTCGTGGGTTTTGCCGGTATATCAAGGTATAAAATTTTTTTAACAAATTTGGATTAACATTTTAAGCCGATATTTGCTCGGTTTATTCAGTTTGAATTTATTTTTTATCCAAATAGTGCTTTGACCCAAAACCAGGCATTTACTCGGCTACAAAATGCAGGTTGGGTATTTCAGTTTGCTAAGTAGCATATGTATGTAGATTTTCATTTCCAATGAAACATTTTTATTTTATTTTAAGGAATATCTGTATCCTCAAGTGGTGGATGTAGCAATAGAAACAATGGTCAATGCACAAGTCTTGAAGGCATCAGAGAAAATACGATCAGTGGCTTGATTACTTTAAAAAATGCTTCCGGATGTGTTATTGTTGTTACTGGTGGCACAGAGGTAAGTGTCTGTAAATTCGAATTTATTTTATTATCTTGCGTTTTTTTTCATTTCATTTCATTTTTTCAGACTGGTCATGGACGACGCACGGGTTACTCTCACTGGAATGGTTATAAAGCTGACATTCGAAGAAACACTTGCATCACCAATTATATCACAAGCCATTTTTCTTCAGCCGGAACCCGAGGAGATGGGGCTAGACTCTACCGGGTACATATTATCCTCATTCAAAATTAAATGTTGCTTAAAATGTAGTTTCATTTTTCTTATTATTATTAATAATATTAATATTCATGCGCAGGCTGCATCTGGAAATCTCTACGCGGACGAGGGAAATCATTGGGATATCGTCTATTATTAAAAATAATTTTCAGTGAGCTCAGAATCCCTTAGTTTGATTGTCATGTTTCTTTTGTTTTAAAGAGTTAGAATTTCCGAGAGTCTGAATTATTATAATCATTTACCTCCAAGATTTTTTTTCATAGGTTGATTGAATTAATAATGAATTATCTTAACCTTCTTGAAATGGGTAGACAAATGCAAAATATTCAAGTATAGATATTTTAGTCAAGTACTGTATTTAAACGATTATGAATTGAAAGATGAGATGTCACGTACCTATTACAATACTTTGATTTTTCCTAAATGGTTTGATTTTATCTTGAAAATGCAGACAAAAATTAAATGATTATAATTCTGAGAATCAAAATCTCAATGTGATATAATTGTTTCTCACTTAATTTTATTCATAATTTTTACTAATTAATTCCATGGAATCAAAAATAACGGAAAAAATAGATTTGCAAATTATATATGGTTCAAAAGCAACAAAATCAAACCCAAATCAGGAATATTGTTCATGTTACCAACTTGTTGCAGTTGTAGTCTGATCATATCAAAAACTACTATTGTTGTTACAGCATGAAACTGTCAAGTGGCTACAATGCAAATGTACTTCTCGTATATTTGTAAGAAAGTAATCAAAATCGACTAACACGCGACGCACCGCCCGGTATTCATAATATTGAACTTTTATTATATTGGCCAAATAATACACATTAGTATCAAGGATATGTCCATTTTACCATTTTAGAATACTTTCTTTGTTCCTGCTTTGATTTTAATACGAGTATGAAAATGTCGCCTAATTATGGCTCATAAAAACATTGACCACCGTTGTGGTTTTCCTTTACAGAACTCCTGAAAAGGCAATAATTTTATGACGTGAAAGCTCATCCGAATTCATTTGATTCAAACCGATTTTAGTTTTCATTTTTTTGGAAACGTGAGAAAACAATCTATCGTTCAATGGCTTGCAATTTGTCTCGTTTCCTTCATAAGCAGATAGAATTTTGTGAAACGAAAAAATATCAACAAAACTTTTTGTGACCCTGATGGAACTTTTTATTAGGGAAAAGCAAATGAAACGAATAAACCTTTTCACTATAAATAAGAAGTTATAAAAAACCACAATTTCAGTAACGAGAAAATTCTAAATAATATAAGGAATTTCAGGCTACATCATTACCACAATATTTAAACCCATGACATTAATTTGCAAAACAATAACAATTACTATAGTGATTCAAAAAATAATATGGTTCCAAGACCGCATTTAGCCAAGCCATCATCTTCAATTTCAAGGAAAATGAGTTTATATGTAACATCTTATGAGATTTGTTTACTTAATAATAATTTCATTTAATGCCGACAAAGAGCGGTTTTCTGAATATTATATACGTCAGTATCTGGAAATAAGCGGTTGCGATGAAAAAATCATTAATTTTGACAAGTGGGGACATTTCATGAGTCATAGTCATGACCTAATATGTTTATTCCATCCCTACACCCAAATCATGATTTGTTGTTTTAATCATCTTGGGAGATAATGGAGTGAATCAAATATAAATACTGTATGTTGTATCGTCTTGCAAATTCACATGCATTTTGTCATTTCAACTGCTCTACTATCTAAATTATAATTATTTTCAATACAGTACAATGAATAAGCTCGCTTTCTTATTCACACTGTTGGCTGCATTTTTAGGACTAACTAGGTAACTAATTAATAATTTACTTGTAAATTTATAAACATTTTATTATACATATACCTATATGTAAACACATACCTTAATTCGTTCGTAATTTACGACATTAGTGCTGTAACACACAACCATGCATTGACAAGACTTCAAAATGCAGGTAACGTATTCATACTAATTTATTGTGTAAAATCATGCCAAATTTAAGGCTTGTTTCTTATCAAAAATTTATGTCTCAGGAATAACAATCTACTCCAGTGGAGGTTGCAGCAACAGGGAAAACCGAAGATGTACGAGTTTGGACAGGGCACGGGAGAATACCGTTAGAGGACTGGTAGCTTTAAGGCAGTCCTCTGGATGTCCCATGACCGTCACAGGAGGAACTGAGGTAAATGAATAAAATGGAATGGGACATTACGTATATTTATGTATTCGACTCAATCTCAAACAGTCTTTTCGAAAAAAATATAATTATTCGCATATTTTTTTTAACTTAACGCCAGAGAGGACACTCATCAGGTACATATTCTCACTACAGTGGTTATAAAGCTGACATTAGGTTGAACAAATGTATCAACCGATACATTACCCGAAATTTTGTATCCAGTGGTGTTAGACGTGATGGAGCACTGACCTACAAAGTAAGTCATTTTTTGCAAAACTTGTAGTAACTGGAACTCAAATTATATATGTACCTAAGTAAAATACGACTTACAACATTTATCTGAACCTCATGATCCGCTAACAGGACGGATCTGGAAACATTTACGCCAAAGAAGGAAACCATTGGGACATTCTTTACTATTAGCAGGATCAGTCAATTAAAAATGGAATTGTATGGAATTGTTTCTGAATAACTTTTGTGGAAAATTCGGCTATTTTTTTAGGGTTTTAAGGGGATTTTTTTCAAATGAATATTAGTAGGATCTAATCTCGTGGGAGCTCATTTTAGCGGAAACAATTTTAATGGAGCTTTTTCCAAGCCAACTTTTTGCTGTGGCTTCTTTCATGTATTCAATTTCAGCACTTTTGTTTTACGATGTTTTACTGGATTCGAATACTAAATCTTTAACATTGTTGAATCAACTAGAAATTGTATTTGGTTTATAGAAAACTGATAAAAAGTTTGTAGTGTTGAAGAGCCAATGGAATAAATGGATTGTAAAATTTTAATTTTCTAGGTAAAGGATTTTCAGTATGTACTCAACCATGATATTTATTTTCAAAATAAGAAATTTCTATCAAGTTAAGGAAACATGAACTTTTCATGATTGTTGTTCTCGTCAAAATTATTATTAATTACCAAGAAATTTCAAGTTATGAATAACAGCTTACATCAGTTGTTTACTGAATATAAATTTAATTGCCGACAAACAACATTTTTCAGAATTGAGATTTACGTCAGCATCTGGAAAATTGCAGTTACGTTATGATTATTTCAAATGAATGAAAAAATCTTCATTTTGTCAAATTTCTTGTCATGTCAACTTCTCCCCTTTTTCCAAACCATAACAGCACCTCGTTTTTATTCATCTTGTGAGATGTTTTCCATGTCATATTTATAAATACTGTACTATGAAACGCATTCGTTATTAATAAACTAGTTGTCAATTTTACCGTTCCACAAATTCAAAGTAATAACACTTTGCATCACAATGTGTAAGTTCATATTATTTTTTACACTGTGGCCTTTTTCATTGGATTAGCAGTGTTACTTAACTCAACTGACGATTCGGTGAATAATTTGAAAAAATAAAAGGTCAATTTTAAGCTTGCTCATAAAATAGCAAAGTAATTGCTTTAAAGCAGGAATCATGTAGTCCAATGACAGTTACAGGCGGAACTGAGGTAAATAGATTCAAAAAATTATTTTACCCCTGCTTATATTTTACACGAATTAGAATTGCTTAAAGCAAGTCACTGAGCTAATTTGTTTTACATTTGTTTGTCCTTACCACAGCGAGGTCATCTATCATCAAAGAAATCTAATTTCAACGGTTATAAAGTCGAGATTAGTTTGAACAACTGTATTGACAGATACATCAGAGCCAACGTTGTATACAATGGTTTTAGAAGTGATGGAGCACAAAAATAACTAAAACAGCAGAAAGTCAAATTCGATTTAATTTATCATCATTTTACCATCATTTTACGTGTTGCAGGAAGGATATGGAAATATTTACGCGAAAGAGGGAAATCACTGGTATATCCGTTTCTGTTAACAGTTGTTCAGTGACTTGGTTGGTTATGTTGATATGTTGAATATTCCAAATGTTGATAAACTTTGCAAAAATCAGTGATTTTATGCATGATGACAAAATGATTTTGAAAAATCTTAATGGGAGCAATATTGACTGATCCATGACTCAGCAGTAGTGAATTCATAAATACATTTTTATTGGACAATAAAATTATTTAATAATTTTGCGTGTTTATAATTTTCAGTCTAGAACTATCATCATTTCAAATTGTTTCATTGAAACGCACAAATATCAATGTCAAATTGTGTTTTATTTGATCATATCATTACTCCTCATGTTGTATTGTAAGCGTAATATTTGACATTGATGTTTGCTTTTTAATGTGGTCGTATAACTTGAATGAACAAATACATCATAAACTTGTGACTACCTTCCTTCCCCCGGGATAAAGTCGACTTTTCTGAATATCAAATTTAATCAGTTCATTATGTGAAACATGTACATAAATGATTATGCGCATTTATAAAGTGCGGTCATTCTTTATTCATTCCATTTTCCAGGCGACCGAGGGGAATCCCGCGGCAGATTCAGTCGCAATCATATCATCAGTTACACAAAATATTATTGGCCGTCTGGCAAATAATATTTTTATTCAGACTCATTGCACCCAAATTATTTATATATGTAAATTTGTACCATACGGTGCATTGATCTAACTTGTTTACGTGGAAAAACTGCAAAGTTAAAAGGGTTGTTGCATTCAAGATTAAAGCTGCACTCATCAAATAGTGTTATGAAGTCATGTCTTGTCTCGTTCGTTTTGTTATCATGAATCCAAAAGCGTCAAAAATTGAATCATATCATCATTATCACAGACGCGTCGCGTTTTCGTCATAATATGTTCACTGTGTTGTATGTAGGTATGTTACCTATCTTTTCGTTACCCGTCACAAGTGTAAACTAAACCGAGCTGGAGTTTGGGTAAAAATTAATTAATCAATTTCAGTCGCTCGTGCATGGAATATCGATAATTGATATACCAAAGATTACGTATGTATGTATATACCTATGTCAAACTGAAAAAATAAGGTATCTTGTTATTTCTTACTTAAATATTTTCTCGGCACGCATTATTTAAAAAAAATAGTTTTTATATCCATTTCCAAACAAAGTTACAAGAGGTTACCTTTCCAGAAATATTTACTTGTTACAACTTCCTCATCAGTGAATACATAATTATTTTAACCTAATCGTCATCGCTACATGGTTATTAGCCGTCTATAGGACAAAACAGGCAAATGTGAATTTTACCATGAACATGATTTTAGTACATGAAACTTTACTTTGTATATTCATATGCTGCATGTATTGAGTTTTCTGGAAAGGTAAACATAAGAAAGAATGAAAAATGTCTTGATTACTTTAAAAAATGTTTCCGGGCGTGGGATTGTTGTTACTGGTGAAACAGGATTGAGCAAATGCAAATGCGTATTTGGTTATTATACCGGTTTCCATGGACTTGCCAGGCTTTTGAAATCCAATGCAGCTCGGGAGAATACTGCCCCCAAGACTGTTCTAGTCGGGAATGTTGCAATACTGGAGGGGGTGACTGCGGTGGTTATTAATGTACACAACCAACATGACCTTACATACTTAACGGTACAATATTTATCTTTTTCAGTGGAACTACTTTCTTTCGTTTACTTACAGGTCTGTAAAATCTACTTTTAGTTTCAGTTAAGTATTTTCAAAATGCTAAATTTTCATATAGTCTAGTATACTGTATCAAAACTTTTGATTCAAAAGTTTCCGTTAATAATAACCAAAATTAATTAGCCTTGAACAATAATCCGTATAAGTTGGCCGTTGTAAGATTCAAACGGTAATCAGATATCACGTGAAATATTAGTGCTTTAAAATTTTATTTATAAAATCATGCTACTACTACTTAATGTTAACACACTAATTTGTGCTAATTTTAAAGTGTATTTCATTTCCAAATTCTTTGTGTAGTGATGAAATAATTCATCTGATGAAATAATGAATAATAAAGTAAATTACTAATTGCATGAGAAAACCAGACGGTTCCGTCTCCGTTTACATTTATTTCTGTGTTCCGTGTTTCTTGCAGACGTGGAAAACGTGACAAATTTTCTCCGGATAGAACTTAAATTTTCTCCGACCACAATTTGTCTTATTTCTTCACACAGAGTGTACTAAAGTAGTAAAAGTTCATTTTAAACCTTTTCTAAGCATTATTTGAACATTATCTCCACGAAACAAACTAGATTTTCTCCCACAGATAAAAAATATCATTTTCTCCGGGAGAAAAAATCGAAAATTTTCTCTTGGAGACAAAATCTCAGATTATTTCTCGGAGATAATTTTGCAGATTATCTCTCCCTGAAATTCCTGGGACTATTTCTGATTGGATAATTTGTCATCAGTACTTGATTATATTATATTTTCTGTTTTGCAGAAAAAAATTTCTCCGGCCCTAAAAATTTTCTCCGGATGACATCCGCGCATCCTAGCATCTTTTCCATGTCTGGAATTATGTACTAGGCCCAGTATTGCCAAGACTGTGTACTACACAGTGTGTAGTATGTTATTTCTTTATATACCTGGGTACAGTTGCATATACTTGTCGTATTGGTACAACCAAGAATACATCGATATTTCGTTAGCGTGGAACAAATATTTTTTGTGTAATAATTTTCGCAAAGCCTAAATATTATACCAACAAATGTCCCAGTAATATATTTGCTATCCTCTGTCGGCACGAATTACAAATTTAAATTGCTATTTTGATACAGTGATGATTTAAGGAAAACTCCATAAGATATTGAAACTTAATCTGACTTTTGAGTTTATGAAATAAGAAAAAAACATGTCTATTTTGGCATTGCTAAGTATTAGCTTAATCAATTATTCAATATTTTTAATTAATTGTATGATCTTTTTGAGGAATTGATTTTATGGATATGAAGCGTACTTATTTCAACGAGAGAACCACTTTTAATTAACATTACGATGTTTAAAATTGAGAAACGGAAAGGTTTTGCTGCCTAGTGGAAACACATTGTTTCTATTCTAATATCTTGTGACTTAAATATACGTCAGACAGTAGAACTATACTAAATCAAATTAATATTTTGTCTGTCAATACAAGCATTCCTTCCATCTAGATTATAAGTTTTGTAATACGATTTAATAAACTTCAATTGTATACACGAAAGCTCCAGTCGTCATTAAAAAATCAGAAGCTAGAAAAAGTGCAACTACAACACTGGCGAAACCCTACATGGAAACGTCTAAAGAGAATGTTATGATGTCGAATGAAAGTATTGAATTGACAAGGAGTACCCTTGTGCCATCGAGACAAATTACTGGTGAGTTTGATGGAGTTAAGACATAATATACCGAGAAATTCAATAAAATCAATAATGATGTAATTGTTTTATTTGGTCATTGTTAGTATTGCGATCATAAATTTATTTTCCATTTAACAAAAAACACTATTGTTCTAAACAAATTTGTGATAGTGCAAATAATATTCTTTGAACAAATAATTTATTCTATTTTGCAAATAAAACTTCACAGATCAAGACGACCATGTTTAATATGGACATAATAAAGTATAGCACCAATATTGTAAAGAATTCACCACCTGATTGATGTTCCTCTTCGACATCCGTCATATGTATCCCAGAATTTTGATGATCTATGTCTTGTGTAAACAGTTCTGCTAAAGCAATCAAGTTCCAGTTCTTCTTTCTACTTAATACCTTATCGTTAATAAAAGACAAACTTGTCAAAAAACGCGTAATCCTGATCCGTTCTCGCCAGTACTTAGTCAATCCCGAGTGAACTAACCACCCATAATACATATCAAACATA
>JAHZMV010002487.1:0-10647 GCA_027743765.1 Coecobrya sp. COE2 | reverse complement strand
CTAAAGAGATGTGATGTGTGAGAATATCGAGTGACTGATGGCACGCTACATTAATATCAGCGTAATTATTATTATTTGCTTTATACAGATAGGCATCCTCACACACAACTAAACATTATCATTGTCACATACAGTGTTATAATAAATGTTTGTTCGTGAGTGCCAGCATTGAATTAAATATTTATAGTATTGACACTTTTTTCATATAGCATCTTTTTTCATAACTCACTACTTTTTTTCCTATAAAAGCTCAGTCCTAAAAATATTAAACCTGGAGAGGTGTCAACAATAAAATATACGTGTAAACATATATTTATATATTAGGTAGGTAATTATGTTTATATGCTTGTTTTTTCTCTCTCTGAAGAATTCACATCTTTTTTAAGGCGACTTGAATTCATTTCATCATCACAAAGTGTTAATAATTCATTTTAAATTACACAGTAATTTGCAACTAGAGAATATTGAATTCATACTATAAATATTGTATAATATTTTTCATTTTTTAAATATTTTCCACAACATGTTCTTGGCTGCCATCTTGTTACTGTTTCAACAACATAAAATATTGTATTGACAAAATTTATTTGCCTTTTCTACAAATTGACACAAAGAAAGATCACCCTGGCATATGACAGTATCACTAAAACTTTTGATAAATGACAATCTGACAGATAATTTTTCTAATATTTAAAATACTATATACTTTCCGCTTTACATACTGCTTATATATCCTTTCAAAACTATACATTATAGCCTTTTTTATGTAGACGACATTCAGTTTTAAGCGAATAGCCATTAAACAGGTATTTTTTTTGTCTTTAACCCTTATTGTTATTTTAGTAATACTAATTCAATCTACTCGATAGTGTTATTTGAATTTTTTGTCATCTTTAAAATTATTATTGTTTTTATGGTAGACCAATGAACAGCAATTGTAAGTACAGCAATGAGCAAATCAATAAAAAGCTTTGTTTTTCAGAGTGTTATGTGTGTGTACGTGCTCATATGAAAAAATGAAGGCATAATATATAAATAATATATAATATTTTACGTAATTTATATTACATAATATTTTATTTACGAAAAAAGAAAAATTGCAAAACTACTACTTTCTCCTATATAGTTTCTAATAAATTATTTAAGATCTTATGAAAAAAGCTTTCGGTCAAAAGTAACCGAATTACATATCAACAGGACAGACACGGATATGACAAAAAGACAAGATGTACGCATTACAGAACAGAAAAACAGACTGATACACTTTCACCAACGAAAACAACTAGAGGGGAAATATGAGGACAAACATGACATTAATAAGGTATACCTTTTTACAATGAAACGAGAATAATAAATTCTACACAAAAGTTCACAGCAGACGATTTTTACCCAAAAAAATAATATGTATATGAGCAACTTGAGACAGTCTCAATTAAATATAAATGTTTTGAAATATTTTGGAAGCTTTGTTTCTTGAAAATGCATTCTAATAGGAAGTGAAAGACGGAAAATTAAATTGAAGATTTAGGAAGCCAAATTAAATGCACAATTAAATACGTGAACAATGAGTAACAAGTTTTTATACAAATGAAACGGTTAAATAAATATATACGTATCTAAATACGTAAAATGTGTAGACTTTGAGTACATGTCACAAACTAATTTGTGACATGTCCCAAAAAATAAATATAAATCGTACGAGGCGACAGCGCATGAATTTCAATTATGAAAGCAACGGTAAAAAATGGTGGTAATAATAACTGACAAGGGTAATCAAAATGGTGTTTCTTGGCTAAAAAACTGCCTAAAATGATGATGGTGATGATGATTAGTTTAAAATCTAATATTGATTACCTACCAAAAATTGAGGTGCTGCAAGTTTTGCACTTTTGTGTGCATGTAAGTATTGCAGTCATAATTGAAAATTATAGTCGAAATTCCTAGGCAAAATCATTGTGCACCGGTTATAATATAGACAGTGTGATGGGATGTTCACACAGTCACTAAATGTATGAGTCATGTGTCATATTTTAGCTGGGTTAGCCAAATTAGTACATTTTAATAATAATTATCTTTACTTCTTCAAATTAAATGGTGCAATGTGCGTTCTATCTTTTCTGTATTTTCAAGTCATATCAGCATTATTGTTAGTGGTAGTAGTAGTAATATGCATCAGTCTTTTCTGCATGATTGATTAAATTGTTAATACAAACTATATTTTTTAAATGATCCTGTAAAGCTAATTTGCAATTTAACCTGTATTTTATATACCGTACGAAGCTGGTTGAGGATTGATCCTCGTATTAAAACGTGATTTGGTGAGTTAAAATGGATAACGTTTAACTTTAAATGAACTTTTTCTGATGACAAGAAATATAAAAGTGGCAAACAAAAACCCTTTAAATAAGCTAATAAAAATGCAATGTCAATTAAGAGTATCTGCTACATTAAATTACTACCTACTAATTTGTAAATCAAGCACTGAAGCATAAGCAAAAATTGTACTAATGCAAACTACTAATGATGGTAAAATGCGAATTTCTATTATAAACAGGACAATATATTATAAAGCAAATAAAGCAGATGGAGTTTAAGATTTTTTTTCTGTTCATTTTTCAACATTTTCATCGACGACGAGTAATACAGTAAAATTCATAGAATATTTAATTAATAATAAATGTACGATCATGAATTTGCCTACAAATTCTTAAAACAATGATCAATCCTATTCCCTATTTTTAAAGAGGAACCCAACGAAGACCTAGATAATTTAGCTGATTCTATGAAATTGAATTTAGTTTTGAATCCTGATCTATTTTTTTCAAATTAACTACCTTTTTTTACTAAACCAAACTGGCCTACCTACTAATTATTGAATCACAAAAGCCAATAATTTTAAATTTTCATAAACCAAAACGTAAATTTTACACCGACGGGATAACCTGGGGTTCCCTGAATTCCTCTTCATTTTCTTGGATAGGTTGATCAAATCATGCGCTGTCGGCTAATAGTCAATCTTCACGTAGTTTTATTTTATTTTTACACCGAAGGGATAACCTGGGGTTCCCTGAATTCCTCTTCATTTTCTTGGATAGGTTGATCAAATCATGCGCTGTCGGCTAATAGTCAATCTTCACGTAGTTTTATTTTGAAGCATTCAATCCGGAAATGTCTGCACATTTGGCGCACCTGTAATAATGTAAACAAGGAAATGTTTTAATTGATTTGAACTTATCAAGGTTTCGAATGTAAGTACATCTATATATCTGCAAAAAAACTTACCACGCAGACTCCGTAATGAATTTGTGTCAAGGTGGACAACACCGTGATAGCATACACGGCCGCTGTCTCAAAAGNATCATGCGCTGTCGGCTAATAGTCAATCTTCACGTAGTTTTATTTTGAAGCATTCAATCCGGAAATGTCTGCACATTTGGCGCACCTGTAATAATGTAAATACGGAAATGTTTTAATTGATTTGCACTTATCAAGGTTTCCAAGATAAGTATATTTACATGTCTGCAAATTGCAAAAAAGCTTACCACGCAGACTCCGTAATGAATTTGTGTCAAGGTGGACAACACCGTGATAGCATACACGGCCGCTGTCTCAAAAGCCAATCCAGGCTGGAATATTAACGACGCCCCAGCCAGCGCCGTGATTGGAAACAATATCCAGTTGAATCCTTCACAGCGAGTAGTACTCATTTGGGCTACTATCAATTTGCAACAAATGTGCGAGAAGACTGTGCCCACCATGTAGAAAAACATTCTGGGCTGCTGAAGTAGAATGTCTGAGGGGGAAAGGCACACCCACAAGGTGGTAACTAGCATTAAAAAGAATGTTGAGTAGAGAGGCCGTAACATTTCAAAACATGGACGCATTTTTCCTGTCCCATGTTTGTAAGACCTGCAACATATAAAGATATCATTTAATTTGTTCCTCATTACGAGTAACAAACCGTTACTAATTTAGTAATACTAAATAACATTTTAAATTGCAAATGTACTTACATGTACACATTGTAACAAGCGACCGGAATGGATATATCCAACAGATCCAGCATAGAGGAGAACCTCGACTAGATCTCCACAGGTGTAGTAATCGCCAGGAAGATTAAACTTCCACATTTCATGGCCACCAAATCCCGAGCATATAAAGACGAAGAAGCAGCCCTACAAAAATGTAATCAAGTAGATTAGCAAATTGTAGTTAAGATATTCTCATACAAGGAGGATAGGACAGAATATAAACATACCACCATTGATGCATCATAGCCCCACGGCAAATACAATATTCCAGTTGTTGTATTTTTCCCAGTGAGAGAAAAGGAAATTAAAAAAGACGTTCCAGAAGACAAAGAACATTCTCATGATGGAAATGCTGAAATGTCCTCTTCCGAAAACAGAATACATTCCTGTTGGAATAAACACTGTTGTCCATGAGTCCAAACCGTGGTCGAACAACTCGCCGAGTGGACCGGAAGTGCCTGTTCTTCTCGCCTGTTTTCCATCAATTCCATCTACGTAAAAAAAATGAATAGTTTACAAATTACATCCCAATTGAATCTATATTTTCATGATATATGTAGTATTAAATTTAAAAGTTGAACGTACCTAAAGTATGCGACATGAACAAATTAAAAGCAGCTAGGAACCAAACCCAACTTGGAACGGGTTGGTAGTCTGACTCTGGATTACCGCCTCCTCCATGTTGGAATAAACACTGTGGTAAAAAAAATGAATAGTTTACAAATTACATCCCAATTTAATCTATATTTGCATGATATATTTTTTAATTTAAAAGTTTAGCGTACCTAAAGTATGCGACATGAACAAATTAAAAGCAGCTAGGAACCAAACCCAACTTGGAACGGGTTGGTAGTCTGACTCTGGATTACCGCCTCCTCCAGCGTAGAAATGGAAGTCATAAATACTTAACAATATAAAATTAGCTACGGTGAATAAAAATCCTGTAAATGTCAACAAGTTTGGGGCTATCCACATGGGGCAAATCTGAAATTTAGAAAGGACAATCAGTTATTTCATTGATATACTTCATTTCTATTATAAAATTAGCTACGGTGAATAAAAATCCTGTAAATGTCAACAAGTTTGGGGCTATCCACATGGGGCAAATCTGAAATTTAGAAAGGACAATCAGTTATTTCATTGATATACCTCATTTCTACATACCTATGCGCTTAGAGAGATAACAATTTGCGTCAAAATACGGAGAGGCTTAATTTCTAAACGACTATAAGTACAAAAGTAAATAACCTTTTCCTTGTTTGTGTAACAGTGTCAAATGACAAAATACTAACTGATTACAACAAATTTCATTCATCTTCATTTTTATCATGATTTTGCATGGAGTTCTGGAACGCAATAAAGTTACCTTACATAACCTATCAGCACACGTTTTCAACGCCTTGTCCTCACCCTTTTGGTCTTACGATACAAGTTGAAAATATTTTTACTTGGAAGAGGGAAAATAACAATATTTTTTTCACCTATTTGCTATTCATATTTATCATTTACATCATCATATCATGAAATCATAGATAGAGTAAATTCCGTAAGAGTTCAATTCACTCATCATCATTTAATTTTCCTAGGTTCCATTAACAAACGAGAAGCCTGCTGAACAGCTTGGATATTTAAACTTAAAAAAATCATATTCATGTGTGCTTATCATCATCGTTTAGCAAAATATCATACAATTCCACAGTTTAATGCCATCCAGCTGCTGTGATTTATAACCTATTGACCTTCTCTTAGAACACAGACAAGGCTTCTTATGATATGTTATACTGCATAGGTTCTTGAAGATGACCATCTATAATCATAATAACGAGCTTTAATGTATGAAAGCATGCATAATGGACATGCGTCGTTCACAATTATTGTAACAAGCGAACATTTTTTTTTACAAAATCTGGGGAAAATGTAAGTTCCCTTTGAAAGCAGTCTTTGTTATTTAACAGCATATTATGTGCGTATCATATTTGAATTTTTATGCTCAAAATATACCAGACTATGCATTTCTTTTAGTAAACCGACTATTTCTGCTACTCTCAGCAATTTCTCTCCCTTTGCACATTTATATAATATACCGCAACGCGCATTTAAAGTTAAAGATAAGATCGTTACATACACCGCACTTCATGGCGGTGAAAGTTTTTATAATGGATTTTCTTTTCTCTTACCTTCACCACAGCGTTCCAGAACGGGTGCATCACATAGTTACTCAGGGGACTTGTGTCCATAGACGAGTACTGAAAAATCGAAGATAAAACAATATGAGCTCCTTTGTCTTAATCAATTGACATCAATTGCAAGCATGTCACAAATGACTAATGACTTAATTCGTGGGAAAATAAGCAAGTTTCTTACTTTGTAATTATCGAAGCCCTGAAGCTGTTCAGGGCTCAGATATTGAACTTCCAACCGGCAGCACCCCATTTTGACTAATTTTATATATTTAACTACGTCTTCAACGACAACACAAACACCACTTACACTAAATTTTAAAACTTTTCTGAGAAACTTGGTGTATTCGTTTTTTTCAGTCAGTTTTCTGTTCACAATTCACATCAAACTTTCACCAAAAACTTTTTCAAAAAACGCCAACTTGATATAGATCCCGTCGGTAGCAGCGACCTTAAAATTGTTTAATATTGTGTGAGGGGGAACACACACATTACAACTGCTCCTTGGACATGACAACACATCATAAAAAATAACCGTAGTTAACTTTTATTCCCTCGTCATTCAATCCTACATGTCTTTAAGCATATTATTGTGTAACCTCCAACCTCAAGTCCAACTGAGCATTGCAGTCCACACCAACAACATGAGACGCTCAAGTTTAATTTTAAATCATTTCATTTTTAAATGAATTACATATGCATATAGAGAGAAGGCGAATATCCTTTTTGACTAATTAATTATTCCTTTATATTTATTCCAATCAGCTTATTTTCCAGCTGGAGTACTATCAGTCTTTTTGAACCATCTACACGAGTTATCCTTGTCTTAATCATTTTTACTTAAAAATACACATTTTTTCTCTTTCCCATTCTGCACCTCAGTGTGTGAGGTCACTAAAATAAATGTGGGCAATCATTCACCGATACATTTTTATATGTTGTGTAACATTGAATTTTTTGGTAAGTGATGATGATGATCTTGTTGAAACTGATACTCCTTTTCTATAATATAATTCATGTTCTTAAACATACAGCTACTTCTGCTGGACAGTTTGACATGGGCATAATCACTGTAAACTCTTTGATAACCCATTATCAAGCTTCTTCATGTTATAAATCACAACTTATTTTCTTTTTGTATGTGTGTATTTTATGTATATGTATATATTTGTATGAGAGAGAGAGATGATCTCTTTAATAAGTGATCTTTCTCTTCTCACGAGATTCTCTTTTTCTGATGAATCAAATTAAAACCGACAAGGAGTAGTCCAGTCCAAAGGACTATAATATGGAAAGTTGTGAATATTTTTACATGTATTTAGTTGAATTGGATGTTAAAAAACTGGAATTATGCACACGGTAAAAAAAATGTTTCCGGCTGAGCATAGTCCGCATCAGCCTATTCCCTTCTGAGGAATCAATTTTGCCGAGGCAAAAGAGAGATGATGATGAGGAGATGCCTCCCTTTTTTTTTAATAAGTGATCTTTCTCTTCTCACGAGATTCTCTTTTTCTGATGAATCAAATTAAAACCGACAAGGAGTAGTCCAGTCCAAAGGACTATATGGAAAGTTGTGAATATTTTTTACATGTATTTAGTTGAATTGGATGTTTAAAAAACTGGAATTATGCACACGGTAAAAAAAAATGTTTCCGGCTGAGCATAGTCCGCATCAGCCTATTCCCTTCTGAGGAATCAATTTTGCCGAGGCAAAAGAGAGATGATGATGAGGAGATGCCTCCCTTTTTTTCTTAAAGCTCAAGGTGTGCAATGTGCACGTTGCTTTTTTAACTGAAGTAGGCTTGTGGGCTGAGGACGGTATATTATAATAATATTATGGAAAACGAGAGGTGTACATAGGTACTCAGAATATTGGACATTTTTTTATGTGTGACTACTGTTCATATAATAAGATGATAAACTAAAAGAATGATCACATTACACCTCTCAGTATAGTAAAATGAATGTACCCAACATTCACACAATTCACACACAAGCAGCGTGCTAAAACTTTTTTAAAGGGGAGCAAACGGGCTATTGCCACAAAAACACAACACACAACAGCTCATCATCATCTTCGTCATTTATCCACTTAAACAGCAAGGACGAAAGATGATAATAATGATGAGTCAATATGATGAGTCTTTTGGACTTCGTGGCATAAGAATGTGTTCATGTTTGTATGCCGACATAGACGATTTGAAGCTGATGATGATAACTAGATAAAAAAAAGTTTAGATCCCTCCGATTGGTGATGACCAACAACATCCGTGTGACTGTATGTGTGTGACTATGAATGTATCAAAATTACATCGTTACGGTGTGAGTGTGCGTATATTATATGAATGAACACGGCTCTATGAGAGGAACGACGTTACAATAGAAAGATAACACTACTTGCAAATTTTGCTAAGCGTGATATCATTGTGTCGGCACTCGACACACATAATCTTCACCTCTCTTCCAAAAAACATATGCGGTTCTAGAGTAGAGAGTTATCGATGAAGGTGAGTAAGTTAAATTAGGAAGGTAAATTGACTCAATCTTGTTGATACCTCATTAAATATTGCGTAATCATATTACGTATAATACATACTTTTGTACTTACCAAAGAGGAACAGTAAACAATGAGATGGCGAGTACTATGAAATGGATGGATATTGAGATTGATCTCTCTCTGAAACATTATGCTTACGTGTATGATGAATGATTGTTGAAGGGTCTAGCCCCAACTAACTGGTTTGTGTGCGTAATGTGTACTTGGACTCAATGGGAATGAAGGGGTTGTTAATCCTATGAAACACTTATGGAGACTTTGACTAAAAGCCAAGAAGAGTGTGTTCACGTATGTACATATTGAAGGAGCGCTGCAACAATGCAGTTCACACACTAATGGAGGAGTGTGGAGTAAGTGCAGAAGCAAGGGAAGAAGTGCATTACTGCAAATGTCAGTTTGAACATACTTAAATGTGGTTTATGTATAAAATCAGAAGGGTGATATAAGGTGACGTAGCCATAAAGGTACGCTACCCAATTTTTGCTCTCTTTCTGTGTTTTAATTTTCTATGTGGATACATATTATTTTCAATTGGCTCCTAGTTGTTTTTCTTTACTCTTATGCCCAATACATAGACATTGTGCACATTTTTTATTTAAACATTTTTGGACGTTTAGCAAAAGTCATATACAATACTTGTATTCACAATTTTTTTTCATAGCACCGTTGCGTGTTATGTTTGTTCACAGAAAAGCCAATATAAAAAATCTAATCCAGTAGTATAATATGTTATGACAGTAAAAACATGACAGCCGTATCATCGCAGAATATTTAAACGCTTACAGTGGCATGGTCCGGGATTCTTTAGATTTGTTTCAAGTATATGAACAATACTGACGTATGTTAATGATTAATGACTCATGATAATGATTATTATTAATGGAAATTGCTATGTAGGTTAGAGGGAGCCATTTATTTTGTACCGGTAAATCCCAATAAAAATAAGTTGAACTAAATAACATTGCATAAATATGAATGACAAGCAAAAGGAAAAGATTCCAAGACTTTACCGTTAAGAGCATAGATAATAATAATATATTGGTTTTTAGTGTCAATGTGAACGTCATAATTGCCCCTGGACGAGCGAGACAAAGTACAATTATTGACATGTGTCTACCATTTTTTGAAGAAAAAGAATAAAATGGATTAATCTAGCACTGTTTGTTTGGACATATCTCTGCCATCTATTCTTTTCCCAGTACTTGCACAACTCGCACCTTAACCCTTCATTATCGACAACAACGGAAAAATAAAACGCATTTTCATTAGAATTAGAACACGTGTTCCACGATGAATGGTTCCATGCAACGCGTTTATGTTCTTATATATGCAATGTGGAATAGCCAGTTAGCCAAAAGAAATTTGCACAATGTTTCCAATTTCTAACAAACCCACCATTCGAAAGAATTGTTCACATGAACAATGCATCAAAACTATTCCAATTTTTATAAACTATTGACATAATGGGCGATTTACATGCGAAATGACACATTGTACCAATTTAAAGGCGACTTTTACGTACAAACGCAGAAAATCTAGACAAGTATTGGCACGATGGCATGAAATTACAACGCCTCATGCAAACATCATACACTTTGTACATGTTTGGCCCATGAAACATTTCTACATCTACGCTATTTTATGTTCTACCAATTGCCTTGTATCACAGTGCCCCAAACATTTTTCCAGTTTCTCTCTCCTTTCCTTCAATGTATTTTTCCCGACGGTGGCCTGACTCTCTGTGGAAGATCATAATATTACTCATGTTACAAATTGCAAACAATAATATTTCCAACGAAAAATTGTATTATACGTGTACACAAACAAGAAGTTAGCATGAAAATTGTGCGCAGTACTTTATAAACTTATTTAGTTCCAT
>JAHZMV010002486.1:0-12394 GCA_027743765.1 Coecobrya sp. COE2 | reverse complement strand
GTAGTCACTTCTCAAGGAGGTATTTTCAGGTTCATGAAAAATATATATTTGACAAGAACACAGTTTCTGAACATGTTGCGTCTGAAACTGAAAGCTGCTGATGTTGGATTTAAAAGAAAAAAGTGAGAAGACAATCGGATTGTTTGTAACTCGATGAATCTGCAAACTTCTTAGAACTGAAATGACTCGACAAGGCTGTAGACTTTACATGCAACTTTATAACTCTTTAAAGCTTATTATCAAATTTATCTGCTTTTTTCATTCAGCATTAATTCTGCGAAATTATAAAAGCTAAATATGTTGCCAATTTGCCTGTATTGAGAGCATAGAAATGGTATGAACATGAACTGAAATAAATCAAAATATTAGTAAGGTACTTCCAAACTTACATCTTATGTGTTTGATGAATGGTAATAAATGATGAGTAGTTTTGTATGCAAAATATTTTGTCTCAAATTTCAATTTTACATTTGTTACATATTGGTTTTACAAGTTTGTGGACAATTATTGCATTTTCGATTAGATTACCGCATCCGCTCAACTGTGAATAAATTCGCGTTGACTCAAAATTATTATTCTGCAGTGCGGTGAGTCCGCACGCGTCTAAACACTATTCTGTATTTTGAGCTGGTTGATAGAAAAATTAAATTCTAACTTGAGGAGGTAAGCCTTTCTCGTAATAATGTCGTATTATCTTAAAATCAATGAAATGCATAGTTCAGAGTCAGATCTGAATATACCTCATCACAACTGTGAACCATTCACCATTTTCAATTTTCATGTTTTCAAGGAGTGTACCGAGTCGACAATACTTCGTTAATGATTCTGATAAACTTGATCGGTATCTTCATTGCTTCACGTGCACTTTTTTGTACTCTGATTTAGTGTATAAAACTACCTTATTTTATGATAACTATTTATTATTAAAGGGGTTTCGTAAGAATTGTGTAATAGCTCATAAAGCAGTTATGCAACTGACATCGCTACACAAATAAAAGCTAATTTCAATTTAGAGAGAATTAGACAATTTCATTGGGGATATTGGAATCTTTCACATGTCATTCCAGACTTCCGTGTATAATACTTGATTGCCTAGTTCTATGTGTATATTAAACCCTTACGATAATGTATGTATAAATGAAGAAATAGGAAACTTAATTGAAAAATATCCATACAATGCGTCAAATTACGTATAAGGTTTCCATTCGAGAAACATTACTGATTAGATGACAATTTGTTCATAAAATTAAGCATCATTTTTTGCCTTTTGTGACTGAAAACGAGTTAATTTCTATAATATGTGTACCTTGTGCAGTTCACAGTACTTATTTGGAAAATTTTTCTCAATAATGCATTCATGTAAGATTGCTACTTTAACTTTCAATTCATATGGATGAAGTCAATCCTACAATCACAATCAAACTAACCACGTCTCTGAAACGTGATACTAACCGTCAACCTTAAAAATTATGTCAGTGTCAGTGGCGGACAGTTGGATTTTCTCGTTTGTCTATAGGCAATATCAAGTAATATGTTACATATGAGTTATATTACAAATATTTTTCATAGTGTCGACGTAGGAGGTGGAATTTAGATTTTACTAGTAGAGAAATACATCAAGATAATAATGTATGATGTGTGGTAGTAAAACGCAGTAATACCTGATCACTGAATGCTGTACTCAACACTAGTACTATTTAGTTTGCCCAAGAATAAACGGTTTTCCGTGACATATCTAGAATCCAAAGCCGGTATAATACAGACAAATTATTTTCGAGATCATACAAACTTTCTAGTTTCTTTCATCTTCATATAGCACGCACACATCCGGTTTGTCTGTGTCACTACTAGTCACCAATTATGAATTATGACTCACTACGACAAACAGAGGCAAATGTTAGAAGTTCAACCACACACAGTTAATTCAACAATTTCACACGAATCACAAAACCGCATAGACCATATATTTTTATACGTTTAAGACAATATTGTACCTTTAGATTCAAAATGCTGACATATCATTTATCCAATTTTACTTTTCAGCTATCCCTAAAAACTAGCATAGTAGCTTAGAGTAGAGCATACATACATACATATAATGCTGGAGAAAAGATGTTTGTGCTTTTCTATTTTTAAAGTCACGCGAATTTGTTAATATCACCATTATGATCGAATTTATCAAGCAATTTACTCCTAAAATGCTATCAACACACGAAAATGAGAAATGCACGCATCCGTAGAATCGAATCAACATGAATCATAACTTTCATCTTTTTATCCAGGCTATGCATTTATTCTAACAATAGTATAATGATATGATATATATGATCCTTTATGTTGTATATGCTACCCTATCACTTCAGATAATCATGAAAAGTAAGCAGATCTCATATTCAGTGGAAATTGTCGTTTCCCGTCATAGTCATTTTGGTCGTTGAGCCTCAATTACTCAAACGTTCAAAAGCAATAGTCACAAAAGGAAGCGAATTCCTGGAAAAACTCAGAAAATGGGAACAACACCTGGAAAGTTTTCCCAATCTCGGTCACAATGTTATACCCAAATTATTATTCTTCTGTTTGTGGTGCTAACTGTAAAAAATTATGCTTATTGCAATCCCGCCGCACCCGCGCCAAAAACCAGCAGCAACACCTCCAAACTAAGAGCCACAAATAGAACGTCATCAGCATCAAATTCAACAGCAGGAGCATCCCATAAATCCTCTGCAGTTTCTGGGCACGACTCTCACATTCAAGGGATTTATATGTTAGATCCTTCTGAAAGGTTCTGTCGAAAGAATCCAAAACGTCCCTTTTACCAAAGACTTTCGGATGGGGCGGTGTGCTGTCGGGGGAAACAACTTCCTGTTGTAACTATTGTGCCAGAATCCACAGGGGAATGTGCGATCTCTACGAAAACTGACGTGAACGGAATGCTGGATAGCGAAAATCTGGTAAGTAAGCCTGATAAAATGGTTGTAGTCTTGGTCTTCCAGAAAAAAATCTTTTAACGTATATATAACTAGCATGGACGATGCGCACTCAAGGAAAGAATTAGTTATATGCTTTCTCGACACTTCAACGATACTGGTCATGCATTTCTTTTCAAAATGTTACTCATGTGTCTTGTTAGCTTACCATATTTTATGCCTTACCATTTCATAATATATCTAAACATGACAGGGACGTAATTTGAATACATAATGAATTCTTTGTTCAGAATAAATTATTTCAATATGCATCACTTCTAGTACTGTGACAATTTTATTTTATTTTGATATCTGGACAAGGTGCTCAACGTTATTTTGTAAATTCTTCTCCGATAGAATAAAAACGAAACAAAATGTTTTGAGGATCACTCACTCATAAACGTATACATACTTGAAAGTACAGATTACTTTTCAAGTATTCTTCAATATTTAATTTTCTGAATATATTTTTACTGTTATATATTTCAACCAGAAAAATCGCATACAAAGTAATAATATGATATAATATATTAGCTTAATTTACATTAGAAACCATTAACTATTCAACATTTCTTTTGTTCCATGTGATGCCTTTCCACACGTACAATATACGTAAATCCAATGGTAAAAGTGGTGTGCTTACACTTGTAGCCTGAAGAAACTCGGAGCTGTAAGTTCAAATTCAACTGAAATAACTGTAATGTAACTAATAATAATGTTCAAGACTCACAACTATGTTGCTTTTATAGTAATATTGTTAAGTTATAATGAAATTTATGCATATTATTACCTTGGGCTTTTTCCCATTAATTGCACTCTATCGTTCTGTTATCTACTTTTTTATGCACTCATACTGTTTCAAACTCTTTGAAAATAAAAATTAATTCAAGTACCCATTACACTTTTGTAAGTCAAGTGGGTACCTTATTTGGGTATGAAAGTATGTATGTAGAATCTTTCCTTACTTTCTCTTGTGTCCAATCGTTAGATTGACCGAGATGGAAAAGTTGTTCCACTGGTATTCTTTAACCACTTGTCTGACGGATTAACTGAAGCTTCCAAAACCAGATTGAAAACAGTGATGACCACGTATCTGGGATGTTTTAAACCTCTGAAAAATGCTGCATCGCCTTGTCACACTCCGTTGAACTTTCAAAAGTGCTTTCTGGATGCAATGTACTATTTATGCTCCTATGGAATGCCAAAGGCGGATGACTTGGCTAAAATAAAAAAGTTATCGGTAAGTAGAGTGAAATGATATTATCACGTCACATAACTTTCCTGTTTATACTCAGAAATAATTGTTATTTTTATAATGTACGTAAACCTCTTCATGACAAGTTCTGATATCACGGCTATCATTTATGTTTAACTTTTAATGAATGTCACTTATGTCACTTTTACTTCCTGATCTTTGTTTATTTTCACTGGAAAGCGTATTAGAAAAGGACAGAAAGCGGATTCATTTATAAATTTCTGTCGGTTCTAATCCTATATTATATGCCTTACCTTTTCGTTAAATCATGTAAATATTCTTTTAAAACAGTTAGACTACTCGACTGTAGCCCCTGCATGTTTGCACAACAACAGGAAATCATCACCGGGATGCTGTCACGGTAAACCGATGCCTTGGACAGTGACGGAGATCATGGAAGCGCCGAGTAACGAAACAATAGTTCAACAATGCCTGACAAGTATGGGCCGTGAGGTAAAGAAACTAATTCTGTGTTTGCAATAGAAGGAGTAGGAATGGTTTTTACTTATCTATCTAGTTTTGAACATGCTTTTTATCTTACTCCGTGGAAAATCTCTTTCTCCTGAGGGTAATGATAACCCTTATAATACTTTATGGTTCATACTGTTTCAGTATAATTCAGTATTCCGTTTCTATTTTGAAAGCAATGAATGTCTAAAGGCAAAATACAAGCATATTTTTTTCGGGTTATTATCCGCCCACTTCCTACTTATCAATTTAATCATGTGAATGTAATACATTACCTAACAATAATAATATGAAAAGATATACCCATGTAAAGTTCATTCCTGTGATTTAAGAAAGTATATGTATTATATTATTTTGATGAAGAAGAAGTGGATTCCTTTTGGCACTGTTGTGATTCCAATGTTTCTTTTTCTTTTCAGTGCGATGCGACCTGCTTTTTAAATAGCATAGGAGCGGTATGTGACCATAAATATATATTAATATTTTTATTTTTGTTAGTTATATTTACATTCGTGTCATGAAACTACTCTGAGTGGAAGCATTAAGAATGGGTTCGTGATGGGCTTGAAGGGATTAATGATATCGATACTGGTACTAATAGTACTTGTTATCAGATTAAGGCATGCTGTTTTACGTTAACCTTTACGTTTTAATACATTGCCACAGGCCCTTAAAAATAGGGCAAGTCGCCTACGTATTTTTGACTTGTGACCTTGTGATACAAGAAGTTGAGAACAGAGAAATAGTGTTTCTCTTGGCTAACTTTGCAAAAACTCACAGTCAGTTGAAACAGTACAGTAATCGTAACTCGTTCTTACGGTTTCGGATATCTTCCACGAGGAGTTTATAACTTTCTGTCTTTTGCTTAATCTCATGCTTGTGTAGGTCAACGCTGAGATGGAGATGGATGTTGGAGTTTTCCAGAAGGAAGTTCTTAAGCATTTTCCGGCTGTAAAAGCATCCGGTTGGATGGACTATTTGGGACCAGGTATGACACTAACATATTCTCGTTGTTATCTTACCTGAACATTTCCTTTGACACATTTTCCAACACAGTTTTTACACGTGTCTACTGTAATCAACAGAGTTGCAATTTTCATTATCTTAATGAGAGAAAACATTGTTGATTATTGCAATCATGATTTGTTTACTAAAATGCAGAAAATATTAGTGAAAAGGATAAAGTTTTAATGCCGCATTGTATGCTATCAACAAAGTTGTATATACGAATATGGGTAGGCCCGACCGTCGGGCCATAGCGATGAAAGCCTTGGGTAGATTATTTAAGTTTTTGTTGATGCCCTAAAATTTTGTACATATTCATAATTAATAATTTACAATTTTTCATTTATGTTCATCTCGGATTAATTTTTCGTATTTTCAGTTTTTCTATTTTATGACGAAGTGCTGGCTGACATGGGTGATGAGTGTAAGCCTACATTTGTTTGTAGTTTTATTAATAATTAGTTCAGTAATTTTGTACGTAAATATCTGCCACAAACCTGTTGATATAACGTGTTAGTATTAGTGTTAGGTACAAAATATAATTTTTATTTGCACTATTTGTAGCATCGGATACACCACACAGAGTGTGCAGATTTCATGACAGGGTAGTGGAGCTACATGAAAGCAAAGTGGAACAGGTAATAATACTACACAAAAGAATGAATTTGCTTATCATGCATGAGTAAAATTTGTAATATCAAATTTAAACATGTTTAACGATTTTTTCATCAATTTAGTTTACTCGTGCATGATGCACGAAACTTTAAAAATTGATTNGCAAAGTGGAACAGGTAATAATACTACACAAAAGAATGAATTTGCTTATCATGCATGAGTAAAATTTGTAATATCAAATTTAAACATGTTTAACGATTTTTTCATCAATTTAGTTTACTCGTGCATGATGCACGAAACTTTAAAAATTGATTAAAACTGTTTTCCATGCTTGTTGTTGTTCTCTCTACTACAGTACTGTGTTATGAACAAAGAGGAAGTCAAAGAATTTATAAATAACAAACCCTCGTCAGGCTAGAATGAATGTTGGACTATACTGGAACAGAAAAATTGGCAAATGCGTAACAACAATTGTCGTGTCTGTTTTTATTGCAAGTTGAAACCAACACACCTTAAAGAGGTAAACAGTAATAGTTGTATAATGTAGTCATCATAAATATTGAAAGCTAAAAATAAACATTTTCATCCCACTCGCCTCTTATTTATTTGGTCTAATTTCAATTGTTTTCGAGTTTTATGTAATTCTTATATAATGACAATGCTTTTGAGTGTTATGGAGTGAACAAAAACAAGGCATGATACAATTCTCAGAATTATTTTTACTCATAAAATCATGTACGCACAAACCTCCATTAAGGTACATTAGGGCTTTCTTTTCTTTAGTCAAAACTTGGAGACTTACATTATTAGAAAATGTATCTGGTTTCATGTGAGAACGCCCCCTATACCACACTTACTTGGACATAATCTCGTTTACGCAAAAACATTTCTAAGTTTGCTCATATTTCAAACAATAAATAGATGATAGGGCTGCATTGCAGCAGTACGATGTATATTTATTCATATACGCCGCGGATGGAAGGACAACTCGAAGTTCGGTTGCAAAAGTTTTATACTAAACTGAATGTAAACCACTACGGTATGCGATATCAGACTTGTCACTGAATGTTGCTTGAGATGATGCTGCCGGTCATAAACAAGCTAATATTACATAAGGACTGGAAAGAGAAGACATAGGTATACGTTCGTAAACGATAGTTCGATAGATTACGTTACTTACTGGGCAAAATGATTTATTAATAGTTCTTTGATGGCAAAAACAGATTTTTCGTGGTACTTCTCATATGCATGTGGCATTTTTACACTTTCATGGGACACACAGACAGCAAAAGCAAAATTAAACATATTATATTATATATAAGTGGGATTCAGTTACTCACCACGACTCGCAGACAACAAGTCCCAGAATCACAATGAATTCAAAAACTGTGGAATGTAATGCCACATACTTTCCCTAAATTAAATACACAGCAACTACGTATCTCTCTCTCTTACCCAAACACGCAATTGTGTCTATGTTTATGCCCATATTTAATTGCTAATTCACCTGACACTGGTTCCTCTCAATGAATTCAAAGAATTTATCGATCCCTTCCTATTCCATTCAATACAAGCACAGAACTCTCTCGTCTCCACAAAATGAATAATTGATTAATAATATAGTAAAACAAGGCAGATTTGCAGACAAATATGATTGTAATGTAATCAATGGACAGTCGAGAAAATCGCAACTATCATAAATATTCATAAATCGCCATCCCACACTACCTTGGACGATTCTCAGGTTCTTGTTTTAGTTCCAACTATTTCAACCCAGGTTCACAATTCAAGTGCAGTCTTGAATCTACATTTTACATTTGAAATGTAATTGAGCTTATGGGTTGCAATCATTGGTAATATTGGGTTGGAAAGACACACTTAAAATAATGATAAGCATTGTCATCGAAAATACAAAGGAATTTGGACAGAATGATAGTTCATATTACCAAACCAGTATGATTAAATACTTTTAAGGGTTAGAAATCTGAGTAGAGCTCTCCGTCTCTTTTATTAGTATAGCAAGGAAATCCCATCATTTTTGACAAAAGAGGGATATAAAAATGCAACTGTGGTGAAATTGTAGTTTGGGTTGTTGGTCGACCGAGCAAACTGACCTTTCATATTTGATGATATAAAGTGAACACGGCTTATAAATAGCAACTTCCAGTCCTTTTAAAATACCTCAAAGTGATAAAGTTGTGACCAAGGGAGTGTCACCATTAGTATTGTCAATGTCATTGCCCATTGCGCTATCATGCTTAAATCCATTCCACAACTCTGAAAAGGAATTTTGTGTGCAATTTGACTTCCATGACGCAATCAATTTCACGAGTTCTTTGTAATATGAGCTTAAAAGCGCACTTTCAGGTCTACATGAATGTTCCAACGGGCTCAATATGGCAAACCCAAAATGTTTTGCTACATGGCATGCATTGTGATAGAGACAGCAAGTATAAAGTACTGAGAAGCAAGTACAGGCTGTACTAAAAGCTACAGAACGAAACCAAACAATCGCTCATCCTTTAATCCCACCAGTAACATCGTGACCACCACCAACAATTCAAGCCCATTCGCAACAACCTGCAGACTAGACTTGGTTGATGGACGCACAAACAGAAGAATTGTAGCTTCTCGACGAAAGGAAGCACGACATTACTTCATGGCACACTACTTTTCACGCATGCAAACACACGTCCCTTTGCCACTTTCTCTTCGGAAAAGCCCCTTACCTTACAGCTGGAAGTGACATATTAGGAGGCCAACCGTATGAAAGGGACATTTCCATTTTTTGCTCAGTCAGCTTAACAATGGAATTCAGCATCACAAAACTGGCAATCTGTAATGGCAGAGTGTGGTTTCTACATTATCGGATTAACAGGTAGCTTATTTTTTCAGCATCACTAGCATTACGAAGCAGAACAGAAACACAATGTTTCATCTTAATTGATTAGAAGCAATCAGCCAGCACTCATTCCGTCCGTAGATCGTGTTATAAAATAGGGAAGCAAGGAAAGCGAACAAAACAACATTACAAAGCTTTGATTGAAAAAGAATGTTGCACTAAATGCCACTTGTTTCATAAAGATATGCTTTGTTCCTACATGTTTGATAGAGATTCAACGCAATCCACCATAGACAACATTTGAACAATGAAATATTTGCAACAAACCTTATTGCAAATATTTCGGTCAGTAATCTTGCTTTACTCCACGTTATTGTTTCACATTGGATCGAGATGGAAGATCTTATCCTGTGGTTCCCTGAGATTACACGAAAATGGTACATTATGTCCAATTATAAGAGTAACTTTCAACAAAATAAAATTATCATATAATTGAACCATATCCCATAATTACTGGTCTCTCTCTTCATAGAAATGCGTCATATGAAAGCAAGCATTTGTGTGACACTAATTATGCTTATTATACAAAACAACATGTGGTTGTATGATGGTAGTATTCATTTACTAAAAGTATTGGTGAATGCGAGATGCAAGAATAATCACAGTCCTCGTTGAAAAGTATTATTTATTACATACAGATTTGAAATGAAGCTTATTACTGTTGTAACGACAGCCTCCTCAGTCTCATTTTTTATAAGTATTTTCCTTACGGCAAATGTAGTGGTTGCAGATGGACCTATTAAACACGGGGCAACTTATAGAATCCGAAGTGGATACGATGGTGGGGTAAGAAACTTCCACTTTTCTTTTCCATATTCAAATTTATAGAACAACATCTTAGTGTTAAAGCAACTTGATGGCTTGCAGAATTCAAGCTGAATTATAATATTTGAGTAGGAACTTCAAAAATAGCACAAAAGTGTACAGAGTATTGTTAGCGTTTCCCACCAGAGCGCTTTCCATTGTTATTATGTAGGCCATCTAATTGCCGATTCGCTTTCTGGTTAGCTTGCATTTATTTGAAATTTCATTAAATTAGAAATCATTTCTCGAATTTAGTTTTTGACAGCAAAATATCCGAAATTTTCGGAAGATTTAACCATAAAACTTGGGAAAACCGTTACGGAAGACTGGGAGGGTGACCCAGGACAAATCTGGGACGCCATTGTTTGGCCACAAAGTACTGAAGTATCAACCTCGTCTGGCAATGATGATAGCTCTGGAAAAATTAGTTTATTAAAAGGTAAAATATCAGTATAATATGCAGCTTTCTTGCAGCTGGTACTGATTTTTAAGAGTCACTGCGAGTTGCTGCTGTGAATTGTAATATGTACGCTGACACTTTTACATGGACCATTCCAAAAGGAACTCATTGTCAGTGAAAGAGGAATCGTTTAGTGTGTCTGAAGTTTATATCAATGTTGATCTTTAGTCCAATTTATTTGCAGAGATCGTGGTTTGATGACACCATTTTAAATCCTCATTCTATTTACTTTCCAACAATGGAACTATTTCTATTCAAATGCTACGACGCAGATTCATGAATTTATTTTACGTGGACGCGCTGAAAATTAAATTTTTCCTTCACCAACAGACATCTTTATTTCATTATATTGCAGAGAAAGAGAAAACATTTTGGCTTCATCCTAAAGGGGCAGCGTTGAACGAGCTCACAGGTCTCCGAATGAATGCAAGCAACTTGTTACAATTTATTGAAATTGCCGACACTTCGGGAACTTACTTAATTAAGAACACAGGCAACGGAAAATGCTTACGCAGTCAAGGGTAAATCTCTTCCAAAAAAGCTTAAACCTTTTTTTAAACACTTTGGGTCCGAGAGAATAGAAACCTTGTACCTTCTAGTCAGATATATTCTTCCAATTCTCCTAAATAACTTACTCCCATATACCCGTTTAGTTTACTGTGAATACTTTCGCTAGAACACGCTTGAATGAAATCATTCTTTTTGTTGACATACACGCTTGCTTTGCCTTGAAATCCAATTTTGAAATAACGCAAAGAGGCTCTTTGTGAATTCATACCAACTATAATATTTTTTCGATCATTTCCATTCCGTGTTACTTGTTCCTCTAGAATTGACAAAGAAGTAATCTTTGAGGATTGTGAGGAATTGAAAACCGTTCAACAGTGGGACCTAGAGGAGTTTTTTGAAGATCGTTCAGCAGTGGACAAAACATTTATCTATAACTATTCCGCACCCCTGCATATACGAAACCATCAACAAGCACAACAGCCTGGAATAAAACACGTCTGTAGAAAAGTATGCCATCTCGCCATTGTAAAAGTATAATATGCACTCAAAACATGGTTTCATTTCTTTTTTTATTGTTCCATTCCAATACTTCTTTAGTTCTTTAAATCTCTGTTTTTGTACTAAAACTTTTTTTGTAAAAATAATAATATGTCCGAGAAAAGTCATCCTTCTCTGAAAAGTCCCATGTCGGTGTAAATAATGAGGAGAGCTATAAATACATGAAGATGGTGAATGGTTGTGATGTGGTTCATGGTATTCGTTCCTTGTTCTATTTCTGTTTGTTATGCTCCAACTATACGAGCTTTAAATAATTAAAGAGAAAGTCTCAGTGGAGAAGGGGTCCATGGATTTTGTACATTGTACTCGTTTCGTTTCGAATAAAAAATGCATTCCCACTTATTGATTCTGATGGGAGAGCTGGAAGGATGGAATGTGTAAGTATTATATTTGATCGTACGTGCATTCTAGGTAAGCGCCATGGGAGAAAGGAGACACGTGTAATTGTAAAGAACAATTGATTATGAATCTCATTGCATTTGGCATGTTGTACGTGGGCTAGGCTCGAGTCGTATCTAAAGAAGGAACTAAATGGAATATATATACATATATATAAGACTTTCACCCTGATACCTTTAGACTCACAGGAATATAATTTAATTTATTAGACTGTATCCAAGACGGGCAGATCATTTTCTTACTTGCTTTATCATTATTAGCGAAGTATCCGAATTTGACACTAGAATATTCCTGGTTCGCGCAATGGATTTGTAAAATAGCTAAATGATTTCCAACGAGAGTGCAATAACTATAATGCTATTTGGAGTCGGCAAATTATCGTTACCGATAAATGATAATCGGTCATATGACTAAGAGCATACATCGTGTAAAAATAACTTGAAGGTTTTTTA
>JAHZMV010002485.1:0-16353 GCA_027743765.1 Coecobrya sp. COE2 | reverse complement strand
CCAATGTATTCCATAGAAGTAGTCTATTTGTCGTATTTTATATTGGATCAACTTTTTTATTTTACTTTTTTACATTTTTACTTTTATATCATCCGTAAACATTTCAAAAGTTATGCTACTTTGTGTAACTTTCTGTTTGTGTACATTCATTTCTCCGGCGACGCGACGTAGTATTATTATTATTAATATTATTACAGGATGAAGTAATGCACTGCAGCAGTGGTACTAAATTGCGCTGCAAGTGAACCCTTGCACTGTAGGTAGACGCTTTGGTACTTTTTGAAATGGGAAGAAAGGATATAACTTCTTAGAAGAAAAATATTTTTCATGTTTTACTCAAAACACTTTTTCCATCAATATTACAGGAGAGGAGCATGACACACGTATTACAGGACTTTCTTTTCTTCCGTTTCTACAAGATATTTTAAAGCATCCTATTATTGTCCAGTGCATACATACATACATATAAGGATATATGTTCCTCCCTCAATGGCATTACTCTGCCCTAGAGGCATGACATTTTTATATTGCGTGAAATTTTCGGCACCCGTACATTACCCATGTTTACACAGTCACAGTGTGTAGGAGCCGGTATGTAGAAGCGCATTTTCAAAGGTTACTATACAGTATGTATGATCCTAAACCAGTCTGTGCAGCCGTCCTTTTTCCTTCAATTCTGTTTCTAGTTCTCTATTTTCCTCGGCTGAGTCAGCACACTCACAAAGCTGTACTGGAAAATGACAAACTGTTTGAAATCGGAATAATTTAAATTTAAAAACTACGAATAGCCTTTGTATCCATTTATTAATCGCAATTATCGAGTGTAAATTCAAAAGATCAAAATTTTGAAATACATTATTGTTAAATTAAATTGATATAGGTCTATTATATGCTTTAGTTTCAGCTTAGTGTAAACATGCTACTTGTTCAATACAGTACGATGAGTAATTTAAAAGTTTTGCTAAACTAACTTGAGCTGAACAAGCAGCAGTGGGATTATTCTAGTTTTATATTATGGAGATTTTACATGCACCCTGATATTACTGCCGTAGCAAGACAATCTTGCTTTCATATTGCTTTCTCCATCGAGTACAATAATAAATGGCATGCGGCATACCTCTCAATTTTGTAGATGTAATTTTCATTGGACTATCAGACATCATCATCAATAGCAGCATGATTATTACTACCCTACTAGCAATCATAACTGTCTACAATGCTAATAATACAATAATGATAGCCAAGAGAACCACACATGCATATTCTTACGTCAAACAGCTAGTAAGCAATTTTCTTAGTAAAACCTACACACTTCCGGCTGACAATATGGTTAGGTTTTGCACGTAACAACATCCGATATCAGCAAAACATCACACATACCTATCCATCGGCTAATCAAAAGTATGTAGCAATGAAATTTATGTATTATCAGAGCATGTCCACTGCTTTATTGACTCGATATGTATAAAATGCCATCCATTCCAAATAGTCGACTATTGCAGGTAGTCCCTTTTTGGTTTCCATAATTTGTTGATCAGAAATCTGTGGGTGCTGTCCTGTCCATGAGTTCTTTTTCATTAATTATTACAAAAGGTTAAGCAAGAGGTTTGTAGGTATCCTTTATATATATTTAGCGATTGAATATTATTTTCTGTACTTCGCATAACACCAAGTACTCATACTGGTTTCAAGTTTCAACTGTTTCACTGAAAGGGATCAAAAGAAGATACGAAAACGATCGGAGGTCTGGACAGGTCTGTGTTAGTCAGACAATTGTTTTATTTATAGGTTAAGTCTTGTAGTATTATAGTATATGCCATCCAGTAAAAACTAGAGTAAAAAGCATGGAGGTGGCAAACTGAATGAGGAATAGCTGCATGTAGTCAGTGTGGTAGTAAAAGAAAGCGTATCCAAGTTTTATAGCAATAGCAGGTTTAAGCTGTGCAGTAGCAGAAAATCATAATAAGTCCCGTGGGCCCTAGTTCTTGTGGTTAAGTATGTACGCACACGCTTGATGTTTCTTTACATATGTATCTCCCAAAACTTCAGGAATGTGAGTAGAAAAAATGAAATAATGCTTGCCGTTTCACTCAATCCGTTTGCCTGAACTAATTTCGCCCCAACTTTTCTGCAAAACTTGCTCTACTGGTGATTCTAGTGGCAATGTTCCTCGCTTCCCAGTCATTCAAAAGGTCTATGTTCTTCTTTCAGATACTCCATTTCAGTCTTATGTATGTACATACCTATATGGAATCTACAGCTGCCCGTGTCGGCAAAAGGAAGGCTGGGGAGAGAATGAGAGGTTGCAAACTCTGATATTCCGGGTTCTTCTCAAGGATAGGATTCCATGTTGCCGCCTATTATTTTCATACTTCTGACGGCCTGACTAATGCTGTCCGCGTAGGTGCGGAAGGAAAGCTGATAATCGATATTTGCAGTAGAAAACCAAAAGAGAGCAAAACTTGGATAGATATTGTATGAGTTTTTGAACAAACGTACATAATATTATGAACAAAATCTATTAAATTTTTCCTATAAGGATATAATCGGTTTTAATGTTTTCATTTTATCATCACATATAGGTATGCCTCCCTTAGACACGGGAAATGGTAGAAAATAGCTGAGAACCTTAAGTCACTCCATCATTCGCTCCAGGGAGCTCCTTCTCTGCTCCAAGAAGAAAAATAAGTGTTTGGATGCACAAAATTAATGTATAATCATTGTATTCTCCTTGCTACCCACCTATGTACTGTTTTTGTGCTAAAATAGAATTTTCTCCAGCCAGCCTCCATTCCTCTCAACACCAACAACATCACCACACCTCAACCTCTTCCCAATTGAAAATCCTGAAACAAATTTTCGATTTATATTATGGGACAGCATGCTATGTCCGCAATAAATCTTGTGGAATGGTCGATATGCATCACAGGACCACGACGATTTCTCGCTTTTACACTTAAGAATTAGCCTACAATTTCCAAAAACAAGCCAAATTATTCCGCAGTGAAAACCAAAAAAGATTGTTTGACACACGGGGATAAATATTTTCCTATTTATATTTCTAGTTGCTTTCTCCCTTGGTTCCAAAACTAAACCGTACAATGTACATAATCCCTCTATACTTTATAGATACATAAATAACCACCGCTAGCATATAAGCACAAAATAATAATAATTTGTTAAAATGAACAGGAGAAAGCCTAGCAGGAAAGCTAGGCTTTCATGAATCAAGTCCAAGCTTTTTAGTAAATGAGCTCCTTACTTTCTCCTAAACAATGTATAGTTCGCCTAATGTTCTAGTTTGAAGAAGAGTTTCTTGGCGATGGCACTTCTTCCTCCTGATCCTCTCAGTGTGTGTATAACTCTTCCTTGTCTTCTTTACGTTTTTCTCCCTTAAACGCTTCTCGATTATATATGGAGTCTACAGCAAAGGGCCACGACTATGTACAAAGTAATATGTATTATCAGAAGCACAACTAACTACTATATTATCCTATTTATCCCGCTATAGCCAGTTCTTAAATGCACAGAATTCATGTGACACTAACGACAATGTCTTAGTGTGCTGTGTGCGTCGTCTCTCTGCTGCATGGCTTTGCACTTATATTATGGTTTTTGTCCCAACCCAAGATCCAAATACGACAGAGTTTATTCTCCTCTGCAGCAGTACCGCTACCCCTCCCCCTTCTTCTCACCCCACACAAAAGACATAAGGCAAGAGAGAAAGAGAGTGAAACCATAAAGTAAACTCTTTCCTTTTGTAACTCTTTTTGCCACTTACACAACATTACTTTCAATTCGCCAAATTCTGGGGTAAGGTAAATACCCGTAGTCGCTAGGATGAAGGATATATAGTTGAACAGCGACAATATGACTATTTTGTTGACACGTGCTTCCCATAGAGTCATGTACACACTTATTAATGATAAAGAATTAACAATTCACCAGAGCAGCGACAGTAACCTCATGAATTGCTGATAATCTTTCCTCGAATTTTGCTGAAAAAAGGGCGAGGACGAACAAGAAAAGACATCCGATCTGGCTTAGTTAGAAAGGGAGCGCGAGGAGAGGTTTTACATTTTTAGTTTACGCAAAAGGGAAACTTGAGTGTGATGGATCTAAAAGTAATTTTAATTTCTGTAATCCCGTGTCTTGCGTGAAAATACATATGCATGAGAATTTTTGGAATGGATGCGTTGCGTGAATATATACTCGTAAGTCATATGATGCATTAATAATTACTTTGTTGGAACTGCATAGATACATTTTAAGGGAATAAGTTAAAATATACCATTATATAAAAATGTGGTTCGGAGAACCTTTTATAACAATCAAGTTGTGAGAGGAAGTATTTATTTCAACAACACAACGGAAACTAAACATGCTTAAAGATTGCCTTAAGTATGGTAAAAAGAAAAGTGCCGTGACAGACAGACTCCACTTTTTTTTCTTCAGCACGTCACGGAAGAACATCTCTCACTTGGCACAAGTTCCAATGTGAATAAGAAGGTATGTTTGCACAATTTAATAAAAACACGTTTCTGGTTAAATTAAAAAATTATTCAGTTTGTGCAACATAAATGGATTTTTTGCTTAGCTAAAAAATGTTGCTAGCTGTAAAGTTCCAATGTTGGCAGTGTGACTTGGACTAATTTATATGTTTATTTAAGTCATTTATTCTGTTACTGAAGTCATAAGAGAAAAAAAATTGGAACGAGTTCAATTTACCGACTTACAATTAACAACAGGAGGTAATTAACAAATTAAGACTAAAGTTGACATTTTTGCCCTCCTGCGTGCAAGAAAATTATTGTATTATTGGCTGATGGATGGTAATGACTCATCCAAAATAACCCTGGACCACTTGTACAGAGTGTAATTTGATTCTCAAAAGACCAGTGGATCAATTCTGGCGTGTTTTCGCTTTGGTTAACTATAAACCAACACATAAACCTTTGTAGACTTGTCATCGCCCTATACTTTCCGCCAATTGCAAACTTTTTTGATTGGTGGTAGTTGTTAAGTTTAAGTTGGCTTGATAAGGTCGTGAAAGAAATTCTTTATGTCACTCACGAATACAACACTAGAGGATTTTCTTAAATGGAAATCCATGTGCTAGGTGTATATAAAGAATTATATACCGGATGCAATATTTGTATATAGAGTACTTATATGGGTCTGTTGTTCCTTTACATGAACTCTCGAATGCGGAAGTATTTAAAAAAGCTTTGTGAGTCTTTCATTCTCTCTGGAGTAGTTTCATTCTTTCATAAGAACAAAATCCTATACTCATAAGTTCTGCTACTAGTTTACTTATTTATACAAGCATATCTATAGGCCAAAATTTTTTCTAAACCAGCAGCATGAGTGTGGATGGTGTGCAGTACATTTTGAAAACGAGGAAACTTCGTATTTTATTGGCTCCCACCTATTGAACGTGACAGAAGTGTCCGAAAAAAGTTTTCAATCACAGAAACTGCTTCATTTTGTGCTTAGCAAGCTAAATCAGCACGAAATCTTGCAAAACTGAAACTGAAGCATACACATGCTAAGAGCGTTTCTATATCCTTGAAGATATAATAATACTGTGCTTGTAAATACACGTACCACTATAACTTATATCTACATACATACATACTATATATATGTTAGTCGAAACTTGATCCATGTTCTGTTCTGAAAGCACGTTATACCACATGTTCACTCGGAACATTCCCGTGGCACTTTAGAACATGGCAGCTTCCTCACGCGAAGTGAGTTTGCTGAGATTATTCGATATATAAACGCTATTGTTATATAAGCATATTAATACTGACATTTTCTTTTGTGAAAATTATAACACATTATATTGTGCGTGCAGATTTATATAACTTATTTTTGTTTCATACCTTTATCCACGGTGAGCAGAGAAGTTTCGTACGGGAAATATTCTGAGTCTGTAAAAAAATATTAGAAATTATATTAATGTTACTAAAACAAGAACAAGGCTTGCGTAATCATAAAAGTACATAATATTATCCTCATGCAGTTTTTACGATTTTTACATAATATCGTTAATTAACATTTGTCGTAATTTGTTTACTACTTGATGGTTTTTAATTTGCTGCCATGTTGGTTTGAAGTAATGCAAGTCATAAAATGGAACGCTGCTCATGTTATAAATGTTTCCACTATCTCCTTATACCTGTTATTATTTGCCTGCTATTATAGTATTATGATTTTTATTTTTGTATCAAAAACGAAAACTTTTACTGACGTTGGTTCGTCTTTGTGTGAGCTGCTCGTAAACGAAAATATAATCTCACCCATTGTCCTCCTGGAGCTATATATGCAATCTAATAGAATAAATTTACCACACTTTGTTACAAGCTACAATGCTTATGGTTTGTCAGTGTCAGAGGATTATCAAACCATCCTTTTATTCATTCAAACCACCAAACCAGTGCTATCGGGCTAAAAAGTTCTATAGTATATCTGTTGACAACATTTTGAGCTAATGAACATAATTTTCATGCAAATGATTTGTCGTAGTACTACATTCACAAAACAAGCACGCAATGTTATGAGTTGTGAAAAAGTATGTCTATGATGTATTGGTCCACCAGGTATATCCATCAACCTAAATGGTGTTTTTATTCAGGGAAAAGTCGTGTCATGCCATGTTTTGATAATTTATCATGACGTGAACGTCAATTATGCTAAATGAACTTATTACTCATTGGATTCCCATAGAAAATGATTTGTGCATTTAATCTCATAAAATAAATATTCCGACTGTCATACTAATAGGTTTCTCAACACAACAAGTCAATTTACCTGGAACGGCGTTCCCAGTCTTTAGTTCATCAACCACAAACATCAGCGCTAAAACGATGTAAACAAAGAAAATAGTAGATTCCGCAATTCGAGGACGGCGACGAAACGAAAGGAACATGCTTGGTGACAGGTTCTGCCACAACCAAGCCAGCCACGAGTCGTAAAATTTTTCTACAGCCATTCTCGTCATCATCTTTCCTTTTTCTTCGATCCTTTCTTTTTATTTTCGCCTAGTCCTCTTCTCTCTCTCTCTCGATGTAATGTTACGCTATTATGTTTTACTTTCGGAAGGATTTTGTAGCTTTCATTCCAAGTTAACTTTCACCATCAATTTTTTATATTCTCATCATATCATATCAAGAAAATGAAGAAACGGTGGTTTCAAAATATAATGTTCTTCTAAAGTTCATCGACACAATCATTAAAATTACGTTACAAACAAACAAAAAATGCTTGAAAGAACAGAGTTCCAATATATAAGAGGCAAACCGGTAGTATTAAAAGTGGCTCTACAATAGTTAAGGATCAACTTGTGTGCGTAGGTTGTAATAAAACGTAACAAAGAATAAGAAATGGGATTGGAAGGTAATGGCGAGTAGTCAAGAAATGCTACAATTTTTTAGATGACTTTTGTTATTCCTATTCTGTAACAACATCACCACTAGTAGTGGCAATAGTAGTAGTGGTGATTCTACTTGCAACTCTAGTCCCAGTTGTCCAACTTTAAAAATCCACATTCCTTTTAAAGTCAAGCACAACAACGAATAGTGGAAGTAGTAAGATCGGCATCCTTTTTTATTGGTTTCTACTCCTTCTAAGTAGATTTCCAGTTTTCTACTATCAACTATGTATTCCGCACTGCATTACAATATATACAGTGTGAACTCTCTGGTGGACAAGTAGCTGCACGCTACACAGAGCTGAGTAAGTAGCCTTTCCTTTCCTCTCCAACAACTGCATTTACACTGTGAATTCTTTCTCTTCAGGGAGATATCCCATCGGATAATATCTCTCGCCTCCAATTACACTCACTTGGACACTACACGACCGGTTCGGGCTTTATATTGGCAGTCGTGGCCAGTCACTCTCCAAGGACCCTTTCACTTTTCTTTTCCACTTCTTCAAACTGTATACACTTCCATCATGCCTTCCAAAATGCTAAGTGCATGAGGACTCCAAATATTTTTACAAAGTCACCATCTATATATTATGTAGTAGGTATACAACATACCTATATACATAAGTTAACTTATTTTGCAACTTGGGTAAGCATGAGCATAAGAGCTGGAAGGAAAACCAGTGGAGATTATTTGTTAGCGGAGAGGAGAGGCTATATCTTCACATTATACATAAGTTCACTTATTTTGCAACTTGGGTAAGCATGAGCATAAGAGCTGGAAGGAAAACCAGTGGAGATTATTTGTTAGCGGAGAGGAGAGGCTATATCTTCACATCCACTCATTCAGAAAAAGATGAAGGGACAAGTGAAACCAAATGGGAAATTAGATGGAATGTTCGAAGAAATTTGCAACTTCTCACTCGCACTCTCAAGTTCCCTTTCTTTGGTATCTACCAGTCAGCTGGCTTTCTCTTTTTCTCTCTCTCTCTCACTTTCGCTGAGGTTTTAATCGAAGTTGTTGGGAAACTCGGCTCTGCCGTGTTTACGTGAAAGTCTTCTCTCTGTTTGCTACAGTCAGGATGTGTTGTGAAAAGGAAAGTGGTGTGCTGTTGTGTTTGATGAAGGGCTTTAAGAACCTGAATCCTCTCGTCACACTTTCACTCGCTCGCTCACTTTTTCACTCTCACTCATCCTCTGAGTCTATTCTGACGAACAACGGGAAAGGAGCAGCACAAGCTTTATACTAGCTCCACAACACACACATCCTCATTCTTGCCTACGCATACACCGTTCCATGAGAAACACTATAATAACGGGGGCAAGCGTTTTGTGGAATATTCAGATGCTTTCGTTTAATGGATGTGATGACATTACATTAAGAGTAGCAATGCTTCATAAACCACAAAATACTGACGTGACGTGAGAGCCAAGAGATGGATGACTAATGGGAAACTAACTTAGTTTTTGTCAAAATAATAGTATACCTATGTACGATTTATATTATTATGAGTGTCGATGTTGTTGTAGGCACGAGATCGGTAAACTCGTGACAGGCTAAGATGTAGCACACATATGATGATATTACGTTTAAATACCTACACACATACACACCAGCACTGATACACACATGGTCGCATGTTTGTGTATAGAGAACAAAACTGGAAGAGGAGAGGGAGAAAGAGAGAATCAAGTAAAGAAAGATGATACTCAACTTTCATTCACGGTTACTACTTGTTCTTCTTCCAGCAGCGCAGAGCAAGAGCGAAGCATAAGTCTTTACTTTCTCGAGATGGGAAAGAGATTGACGATGAGTGAATATAAGGATTGCTGGGGAGAGAGAAAGAGTGAGAGGCTGAGGCAGAGAGCTAGGTAAATGAAAGAATATTAGCAGAAGGGAACATGCATGCTTGCCTACGGTTTTCGATATATGTATAGGTACAAATGATTGTACACATCATCGCAGGGAGACACATTCACATACACCCACAATATAATAATATGTACTGCTATTATTGCTAGCGATTGTATTGGTAGTAGGAGCAGTTTTGCCGCACGGAGCAGTCAAAGACAGGAGCAGATAGTTGTGTAGTCATTGTAAATTGTAGAAGACGCCTTTGGGGACACGCCGAGAAGGAAAGGAACGGTAACAGTATAAGTTTGTACGTGAGTGTGTGTGGCAGAGAAGGGAGAAAGGAGCAATGGATGGAGTTGGATCAGCAGTAGTGATGCTTTGGATACTTTGCTTACACTATAAAAATCTTATTTTTTTCGCGTTGGTTAAAGGCTGCTGCTTCTCCCGCTGTTTCTTTTGCTTTTCTGGAAAGAAAATAATATAATGCTTGAGTACAGTTTTGTCAAGATCTCTCTGCTAGGCGCTTCTTGCTCGTACTGATGCTCTGACTCAACTGACTACCAAACTATATAACGACGGCTCGCACATTTCTTTGGTTTGGTTGTATTGAATCAACGAAAAAACAAGACGCCTGTACAGCCAAACCAGAGCACAAGGTGGGCAATGAAAGTTCTCCCTGCATTTTATGTACCCCTACAATGCAATGCGAGGGTGTGTGTGCATATTATGTGGCCAATGCTGATAGCTGTTCCGTCGTCGGTGTGTGTACGCTTTTGTTGGCTTGAGTTTAGTTTAACTTGTGAAGCTGAACTGATGCGAGTGAGACTTTTTCCAGACTACCTAACGCTCCTGCCACCACGTTCTTTTCATTTAACCAATGTAACAGCAAATTCACGTACGTCTATCTATATAGTCTCTAGCACACCACCACCGCTCAGCAGAACCTTACTACCAGCTCTCTACTTATTCACTCTCTCTCTCCCTGCCTCACTCTTTTTCTCTCCGTTTCTCGTCCTGGAGACAAGTTGAGCCACCGAACCAGGAAAAGAGGAGCCAGTTACAACTTGAAAAACACACACACATGCTAGCTCCCATTTTTTGGAAGGGGGAAAGAGAGTAAAGAAACAGAAAGTATTAATGTTACTACTGGTTGAATAACTATGATTTTATGAATGTACAAATGTATAATAGAAGGAACGTAGGCAAAGACGTATTCATTTCCCAGGAAATTTACCTCACGAATTTATATATGCTTATCTCTGTGTAAAAAGTATATTATTATATAATACACACCGTACACCGCCGAGTTCTGTACATGACGTACCGTGTGTTATACCTTTATATTTGTAGGTATGGAGTAGATACATACGAAATGTATTTGAAGTTTATGTTGAGTTGCTGGAAAAAAGAGAAAGGAAAAGTATGAAAGTTTCTGGGGTTCCAAGAGCTTCAGCAGTTCTCCTGGTTGAACGTATTCCAAACAGACTCTCTCCTCTTTCTCTCTGAATGACTGCGCGTATTATCATATACACACTTACTGCATGTTTGGATTCTCTCTTTTACTCTACACACTGATATCACATGTATAAACGTTCGAATTGATGCTGCTACTTTTGTGAAGCTCGAACAACTAGCTTCCTCTTTCCTTCTCCACTGATCTTCCTTGTTCATACTCAAGAAAGTTTTTGTGTAAATGTATGTAAGGACTTACCCAAAAAGCTTGTATAAATAGCTCAACTTCTAGATTCCGCATTCCCCTACAATTCAGAGAAAATACAATATGAAATATCTATAGGTATACATACCAACACAAAATTTGCCCTCCTGAAGACTTCGTGTTAGTGTACATTTAACAAGACATATATATGCAGTTTCCACATAGCGCCACATTACTCCTCTGTGTGTCTCTCTATCACTCACAAATGCTGGCACAGCTTCCTTATAACTCGCCTCGTGAACCTATAAAAGTGGCAGTCTTCCTTCCTTCATTCCGTTTAGACCTCCAACATCTTTACACATCCAAAGTAGCGCTATTTTCTTATTGTGTTTCCTATCTTTGGATGTACCTAGCTTACTATGAGTTTCTGCTCGACTTGGTCTCTTTATAGAATTTGCAGTTAGCCAACTTACAGCCTCGCTGCTTCCCATTTATTTATACCGATGATGTAAAAACGTATTTACCCGCTACAACTCAGCATACTTATCTCTTGATATAAATGTATACGTTCATAATAGAGAATATTATGATCATTCAAAATATATTTATTCCTGTAGTTGAAATTGTGAGAGGGAGCATTTCCGCTCCATCCGATCAGAATCCCTCTGGCTGAATGGAACAGGCTCAGAGTCAGAGTAAAAGACAGAGTGAGAGAGGATTCCATCCAATTCATTTTTGCCTGCAAGGAAACTTGCAAAAGCAGTGGTATGTTTATGTACGTCTGGGTAAGGCTTCTGGCAAGCTGCTCAAGCTGAAATGGATCCTTCGCAAATAGTGCTTACACTTTCTTCTTCTTTTGCTTGTTTAAGGATGAATGTACTTGCTAAAAAGGAAGATGGAATATATCATGCATTATTCTATAACTCTGGAACGCGCTATACATATACTATACGGACCAAACGACCGACAGAGATATTTCAAAAGTAAATCACATGGCATTACTACTACTATTACTACAGACTACAACACAATAACCGAAACTATCATGTTGATGTACATACTTTTTCTTTCAACGAGATCTATGGATTCCGCATCTTCGTGCTGAACGTAATAGAAAATCAGGAAGAAAAGAGAAGAGAACTGTGGCACATCATCCTCCTCATCTTCATCATCATCGTGTGTCTTGGCGTATTTCAAAATGTAAAAGTTACATTGGCAATAGTAATGCTTCTTGTAAGTATCTAAAACTGCAATACCACAAAGCTTCCCTCGGTGATAGTAGTCTCCTCCTACACCTCTTATAAACCTATATTCCAATGCTCCCTCTGTATATCCTATACTTTGTATTTCATCTGCTTTCTACAATCTGTGTAGTCTGTATGCTTCCTATTTTCTTTCTACATTCTACCTAGCATCCCAAAACCCCACACTCACTCGCATAGAATAAGCTCTCTATTCTATCACTATCACTGAGCTATTCTTTCCCAGCAGAAAACTCATGGCTTTGTTCACGAAAAAGTCAATGGATTCTCGCTATTCACTGAAAAGTTGAAGTAGCTGTGCTTTATAGAAAAAGGAAGACTTGCTTTGCAGCAAAAAACAAACCAGAGCAAGCCAGCTTTTTTTACTACATCTTTCTTGCCACGTATTAATGTATCATCGTCCATGTGATATAATAATGATGATGATAGCGAACAACAACGAAAATAACAACAACGCTTTTTTTGTTTTTTAGTATTTTTTCTCCATTCCCCATTCTCCACTGATACCGCACTCCATGGCATGTATAGTATTATTGCTGGTATTTTCCAACAGAGAAAAAAGTTATTTGGAGTTAACAAAAAAGTGGAGATGGGAAAAGTGAAGAAACCCTAGTTTTGATATAAAAACATTAAACTTGGTTTTTGTCTGAAAACTAGAAAGAACTTTCTTTCCCCAAAAAAGGTACGTTTCAGGCATGCTTTTTAAAGCGCTACGATCCTGTATGACTAGTAGTTCTACTATTAGTGTTGTTATTATTAATGTTTGTGTCTTTATGGGGATGTGGCTTTGGTTGGATAAATAAATATACAAGAATTGTTTTGCTTCTTCCGCGCCGCTCCCGAGCCCTATTACCATTATCAGGACGACAACGATTCTCTCCACTTCTTATTTCATTTTACTTATTGTTCGCACCAACTACTTACTACAGCTTTGGTACTTGCTTCCTGTTAGTACGTCATCATCATCATCTCTAAACTCATTGCAGTTTGCCTTTGTGTGCTTAAGTGCAAGCAGTCGTTGAAGAGATGGCAGATTTCGTGCTTCTTCCAACTTACAATCTTAATATGGAAATATTAGTATGGTTTAAATTACATATAACATGCATGGCCGGAATAATGAAACATATTATTTTCTCTCTCGCAAGTCCTGAACAGTCATTTCTCTTCATTCCACTTTCTCCCATGCTACTTTAACTAAAAAGCAAAAAATTGAAGGGCACACTTGTCAGTGTAGCAATCATAATAAAAAATATAACCCTACATTATCGTGGCATTACTGAGAGTTGAAAGTAGCGTGGCATTGAAAATTGTTGGAAGTGCAGATAGTAATACTCGTTGCTACAATCACTGGCAGTGTATTAACCACTGGCACTGTCAGATGCAAGATTTTATTTATGGTTCTATGTAAATACTAGTTAGATCTTGATTCTTTGCAGTAAAAAATTAAAGTATGACGTACTCAGAGCTTGTTTGATCTTGCCGAAAGTCAATAGTACATTATATTATGTGAGCAATGACAAAATTGAGTGAAAGTATAGACTTTTTCTGTATCTAGTACGGGCCGATAAAACGGACTGACAGGACAACATTGACGTGTGTAGTATACCTATTTTGAATCGAGCATCGCTTGTATTTATTTTTACCTGCATATATAAATATTTAGTTATTTATGTATGTATTTTCTGTTTATGGTGATGTATACTAAATTCACAAACTAAGAAATTGGAACCATTTGAGAAATTACAGACGGAAGCATTCGTTTGATAAAGAGAGAAATGTGTGTGCTACGCGTAGTGCATGCGTATGTGTATATCTTTCTATCGTACATATCTAAAATGCGTATTCACACGCTTTCTAAAACTCCGACACATCCCTCTCCTCGGTTTACAGAGATCCTTTGGATCGATTTGGTAGGGGGAAAATTTCTTACTCGTACTTCTCACAACTTTGTAATAGCGTACCTATGTATGTACATGCGTATTCCCTTTTCTACATGCATTCACATATATATGCATAACATGTAGACATATTGCATAGGTGTGTACAAAATATCTCAAAAAATGTTGAAATTATGTATTGTTTTGATGAGATGATGTTTGATTAGCTTTGATACTAGATGCGGCCTTTAATTTAACAAATTGATAAAGCACAAAAGTATGTAATTTCTTCCCTTTTACCTACACAGAGAGCCCGAATTTCATCATTTATTATCCTGTTGCTTTTAACAGGTAAAGTTATGCTTAGCCTGTAGGAAAAAAGGAGAACTACTAAAACGGTGTAACCAATCAATAGAAAATACTATGCAAACGTTGATTTCACATGAACGATTTTCGTTTCAATTCATATGCTTTTTATAAGATATATAATATTCAGCTTTCACCAGTCTTAAATACATTCAGATCAACCTTCGTGTAACAAATTAACCAAGGAAAGTATCAAGATTTCTATATTTGATTTTAACTGTATACATATAATGCTTCACAAACATTGAAACATTTGGAATAAATCCTTTGTCTGTATTCTGACATATATAAAATTCCAAGTGCTAAACTTGCATGCATGTAATATTTAAAAGTGCGTGGGATAACTGTAGAGATTAATGTTGCATGAAAGATTACACGAATCCACCTTGTGACTGGAGCAAATATTTCTTAATTTGTGTGAAGGTTAAGTTACGAAACTAGAGCAGTGAAAAGAGAAACTTTCTCCTAAGCACGTGTAGGCGTGTTGATGGCGAAATGCAATCTTAAGAAATATGAATATTTCTCGTTTAAAGTAAAGTAACTTTCCAGGCAATAACTAAATATTATGTATCATGCATCAAAAATAATGGCTTCAGTTTAAATTCTGGATATCAATTAAACTAAATCGCAAGTTAAAATTATCTAAAATCTCATTCAGTGATTTTAGACTTCGAAGAAAATTAATAGATGAATGATTGAATTTCAAAATTACTAATGATGTTAAATGCATTATTTTCAATTCTTTAACAATTTCAATGGATTTACTTGTGTACTGAATCAGTTTATATGAACCATACATGAAACTGCTGCTTATAAAGCTAAACGGGCGTAGGAAACCTGTGTAAAAGTTATGAATGTAAAATTTTCACTAATCAACTTCAGTATGCTAAATAAAAAGAGAAGGGTTGCTGGTTAATTAAAAACAAATCATAGTAAGAATATTAGGCAAAATTCATATTGATCTCGATTTATTTATTATATATCATAAGTCATTACATACAATTATCAATGAATACTCAACAATATATGACATACAATAACATTACATACTAACATCATATATCATGGAATTGTTGAACTACACTAAATTGTAAATAACATTGTCGATTTCATTTATACTAGAACATATACGTAATTTATGGAATGTATGCACATTAGCAAACTCATAAGTAAAACAACTAAAATTTCAAACAAGATCTCATTTATGTACAAAAGTTCACAACAAAGTAAACGCCAAGTTGCAAGTATAACGTTACCATTAATTCGAAAATTACATCAATAATTTATATTCAATATTTGGAATTTGTTTAGGAATGTATTTTTATGTAGCACTGCTTAATATTTTGTATGACATGTTCAGTAAATGAGATGTCTAGAGATGTAATAGTTTATCAATATTTGTTATTGTATATGGCGAGTTACATACAATGCGTGAGGATTTGCCTCGTAATTTCATTTTTAAGTAAAACTATTTATAATTTCATTTCGATAAGTAAAAGAAAGACATAAGAAACTATACTATAATACGTATATCAATAATATAAACATTTTCAAATCATAATGTTCGCAAATCAATGGAATAATATTCGTGGAATTGTAAAAGTATTATTAACTTAAATAGATTCAACTCGTTTATCCTATTTAGTTTCTGGAATGAAAATTTAAATATTTACCTATTCTATAATCTACACAACAAACTGATATATTGTACCTAAATCATTTCCATTGTCACTTCGACTTCATTGTACTATGAACTATTAAGGAATTAGTATTAACCGACTGAGAAAAACAGATAATATGTACAGTGTAGTAAGTTATTCTTTCGTAGCTGCAGTTAATTTTGAATAGGTTGAACTTAATTTGGACGACCAACGAAACCAAGAACTGTATCGTTCGTTCCTTAG
>JAHZMV010002484.1:0-12517 GCA_027743765.1 Coecobrya sp. COE2 | reverse complement strand
GTTCACGCTTCACATGATAATTTTTGTTTAAGGACATTATCAATTTGTCATTTCCATACTACTCAATCCATACATTTGCCAATTTAAGGATTTGTGTAGGATTATAATTGTGGAAGCAGTACGTGCTAAAGACCATGGAAGTCGAAGCCAATTAAGCACACTATTGACTTACATTTATTTTTATCCTTACATTTGATATTGAGAACACGAGAATTTTTGTTGATCACTGGCCAGTTACATATATGCATGCTATGAAACCAGAGAAAATGGCCGTGGGTAATATGAGTGCATTAGTAAATACAGTCCATGATATCCAGTCTTTATTTTTTCAGTCTGCCTTGATAAGCTTTAAAATAGCATTGTCATGTGTATTTGCCTCAAAAACTAATGCTTGATCATGGACTTTGCCGAAAGCAGTTAACAACACGAAGTCTACATAGATAAATAGGTATTTATTTTGCAAAATCTCTGATACACATATCTTTCAGGGCTTTTGACATATTTTTGTTTGATAACAAATCAGCATTGTCAGGAAAGCCGGTGAAAATGACAGTTAATGACAACTACGAGCCGGCTTCTTAATTTAATCCAATTGTTTGTTTCAAGTTTTGCAAATACGGTAAATTTCACATTATGGGTTGAAAGAACAAATATTTGTTTTTTAACTTCATTGAATCAATATGTTAAATTTCAGTTGCCACTATTGCACAACTGATTATCTTAAACAATATCACAAGCAATATTTATAATGTTGAGGTGATATCTCCGAGAAGAGTCCTTTAAGGTCCAAAATTCAAGGAAAAATATTTAAATATAGCAATGGAATAATTTCTTCGTATTGTATTGCATAATAGTAGACAATGCTTATCATGGCGAGACAACTTTAGTACCTACCTATGTACTTTTCATGTGTGATGTAGGTGCGACCACATGCTGCACTTGTCATTATATTCGATGGATATTATATGTATTTATTTTGTTATTATAAAAAATAACATAATGGGAAATTATTTGTACTGATAATTTTTTGCTTTATTTTGTTCCAATTAAATCAAAAATTAAACTTTGGCATTATGAATTAAGGATAAATGGGATAGGTTTTTAAACAGCTCCGAGAGCGTTGTTGACACGAATGTTGCCCCATCCGTGAGAGTTGTTTGGCCAGGGATCGGTAGCATTGACACCTGTCATTATTAAATATAGTATTTAAATCATAAGCGCACACTTAATAGAAAATCGATGTATTGGGATTCAAAACTCGTGTTTTCATTTATGTACCTCCTCCGGGGCAAGAAATCTCGCCAATTGGTGGCCTGTATGCGGTGTTCTGAAGAGCTAGTTGGATTTGTTGGAAGGTGGCTTCTGGGTTCTTTTGCTTAAGAAGGGCAACAGCTCCTGTATACCAAGAAACAAGGTTCCAGTGTAAATACAGATGGAGTAATGAATTTTTATTTCTGCTTTGAAATATCTATTATGCACCCATCACAGGCATTGGAGGCAGATCTGATATTGTTTCCTGGAGCTAGAAACCTCAGGCTTGATCCTGAGGGCGACTTGAGATGGACCATGAGAAGAGAAGGATGTAATAAGATTTTGAGCATTGGTGGCACCTGAAAAGATTAGGTCATGAAAAGTTTAATTAAATGGGTTAAAATGAATTAAATGCTCATGCAACTTATTTTCAGATGTGATTGCTTTGAGAGAGAAATGTAGTTTGTAGTGCATACCGACGGAAATGAGGTTGGGCTGATCTCCAGGAGAGTTAGCAGTACGGCACAATGGACCACTGTTTCCAATAGCTGAAACAATTTACATTTCCCAAGTGAAAATTTACTCCAGTCAATTCAAATAGTAATAGAACAATATGTATATTGTACTAGTTGCCTACCAAAAACGGGAACAATATTGGATGCTTGCCAGGTGTTGATGACGTCGTTGTAGAACGGGTCCTCATTGCCACCTACAAAGATACATTTCAGTTTAGATCCACATATATTTCGGTCTAACAAGTTGTTAATCATTTCTTTGAACCCTTACCTCCCCAACTGTTACTAACAACGCCAGGCTTCATGGAGCAATCTTCTTCTAGACCTAAACGAAACCGTTATAAAAGAAAGAATTAGCTTATGAATGCATTAAACTATAAATAGATATTAAAGCTAATATCACATTTGGAAATTTACCATCGGGTAAAGTTGGGCAAGTAATCCATTGACCTAAATAAAAGCAAAAAAATTCCAATAAATGTCGAGATTGTTTGATATTAATGTAACGGAAGTGAAAGCTGGATCAAAGTAAAAACTTACCGCAAACCACAAGAGCCTCTTCGGTAGCAGAACTTCCTTCGAAAGCACGGCAATGCATCCATTTGCTCTCAGGTGCTACACCAGTGCCATTGCGTCCAGCGATGGTACCCATAATGTGAGTTCCGTGACCGGCCTGATCTAAAAATTAGAAACAAAAATAATATTTATTATACATAAATGGGAAATAATATATTGCCAGATAAAAAAATATTTTAAAAGTAGTACCTGCAGGAGTTTGACTTTGAACACTACTGGCATCAAACCTGTTTTGAGGATAAGCAAATTCATTATGGATTATTTGAAAATGGAAAATGATCATTTTAAAAATGTTAAAACACTTTATTGGGGAGCTTACCAGTTGTAACTTTCCCTCATGCCATCCCTTAATGCATTATGGGTAGCTCTTACTCCGGTATCTAGAGATAGTTTTCAAGCAAAAGTTATGGGAGATGTTTCAAAAATGTTCATAAGCAATGGAATAACTAACGTAGTGTTTCAAAATACTTACCAACACCAGCGACAACAACTCCAAGACCAGTGTATCCTGCTTCCCAAGCAAGATCGGCTTCAATCGTATCAACTCTAAAAATCAAAAGGATTATATTATATTTCATATAATAACTCATCTTGTATGTAATTTGGTAAATTTGTCTCACATACCCCCATTCTAGAACTCTTGGCTCTGGGGCAGCGGTAGGCCTGGAGTCTTCAAGGTGGATAACCCTGGCTTCACGAATCTCGGCGATTTGTTCACCATAGGCGTGTTTAAGATCTTGGATCAGAGTTAAAGGTGCATGCCGCACACTAATGCGGTTGGTGATCCAGAAAGACTTGACTTGTTGTTCTTCGGTACGTTTGCTCAAGAATGTGAGTACTTGTTTTTGGGAAGCTTGAGTAAATCCACGGAGTTCGCTAACGAGCTGGGTGGTTTTAGCAGCAGAGGAGGTGAAATGGCGACGGTTAATGGAGGCAACGAGAGGTGCAACTGGCTCCCTCATAATAATCATGATGTCAGCAGTGCCTTGGCTGGCAAGAGTTTTTGTAAAGGGATGTAGGGATTGTTGGGGTAGCTTGCACCTGGCACAAAGCCAAGGCAGCTAGTAGAGCAACAGCTAATTTCATGATTCTAATGGAGGAGTAATTGACAACTAATTTCGGTTGGGTTAGAATTATAAAATGTTGAGGGAAAGCAAAATTCCAAAACCTTTTATAGCTTCGCTTTCAATTTATTCATGGTAAATTTATTAAAACATTTTCCATCGGCTTAATATCGAGATATCCTTCAATTGGATATTATGGACAGGGTTGCTGAACAAAGCTCATGGACTGAAGAATGGATTTTCCAGGTTAATTTGTATTTGGCATTGTCACCCAGAGATAATTTCAACGAAAGCAAGGTTTATTTTTAGTTCTTAATTTAGTTAATAAGGTGAGAGCAGGTAATCCAAATACAAGATGAATTAATACATATGTAAATACATATAAATATGCAGGTAAACTCAATGCATAATATATTATGTGATATAATTTTTAACAATTTGACATGGGATGGTCATCAACTACTGATTAAATTTGAACATAATACATCGGTAATCTCTTGTTGATTTATGTCAAGTGAGAGTTTGATAAACAGAAAGTCCGAAACTGCTAACAATTTAATTGATGAGTGAGGCTATATGCATCAGGTCAGCGATTTGAAAACTCCAGGTAAAATTATTGTGCACAATATTAAGTAGTAAAATATTAGAAAGTCCGAAACTGCTAACAATTTAATTGATGAGTGAGGCTATATGCATCAGGTCAGCGATTTGAAAACTCCAGGTAAAATTATTGTGCACAATATTAAGTATTAAAATATGCCCTTCTCGAATTTTCGTCCGAGTTCATGCTTTTTGGATATTTACGTATGAGAAGATACTTACCTTAAAGTGATCATTCATCAATATTTTCAATAACAATGAAACTTTCATTTATTGTCTGATCAAGATCATTAAATTAACGTACATTCATACAGCGTATGACAAGACAATAAATGGTTTAGCTTCAGTAGAAATAATATTACAAATAAATACACGTATACAATTTTTAAGTTGGGCATTTGAATAGTAATTTATTTTCCGTGAAGCATGTTTGATTGATTGTATATTTGATAGTTAGGAAAATGTATTTAGGTAAATAAACCTGTGCCAGAAAATCAATCATCAACCAGCAAATCAATTATATTATGTTAAAGATAACTACTTAAACGGATCACGCTATGGTCAAGTATTTATTATAAAGACATTTTAACATGATGGATGATAAATGCCAACTAAATCAAATCTCTTCGCGTCTTGTGACAATAACCTCGCAACTTGTGCCACTAGCATCATAACCATAAATATTACCTAAATAGTTTAATGTGTAACTTGTTTTGTAGTTAATTGAAATAATGCTATTTCAACTTTTTGCTTTGTCGGACCTGGTCTACGAATTTTAAAATCTCTTGTTCTTCCTTTTGATTTGTGCACATCCTTCCAGCGAACCATGTTTTCATGAAAATATATGGGCTGACACACAAATTCATGGCCAAAATGAAAAGTGTGAAACANCAAAATGAAAAGTGTGAAACAACCAATAAACCCAAGTACTTGAAGACTGACACCGCTCACGCCAAGTAGCAGCTCAGTTTCCATTTTGGATGATGAGCTAATCTGCACAAACAAATTGCTTTATGTTAACCTTCATTCTATTTTGAAATATTGATGTCAGTATGTTAGTATAATATATTCACCTGATTGTACACTTTTTCTGACAAATTTTTAGAAAGATTTCACTTTCTTCCAAAAAAGAGAAAGCCTTGAAAAGAATATTTTATTAGTACACCATATGCATACTTCTTGCACGCCAGCTAACAGTATAGCTATCCATCTAGTTACAACTATAAAAGTGTAATGAATTTAGAAAAAAATCATAATCAAACCAAACCATTCACTGATATTGAGCTAGAACTAAAGCCAATGCTACTGCTGACGAAACCATAATCTTTCCTTAACTTTTCTTCAGATTTGTCTTCATGTTGGTGCTAGCAAGATCTTGACTAATTTTAATTGAATTAGTCCCATAAATATTATCTCTTCCAGAAATTCCTTTCCTGATTAAAATAATCGTCTACAAACTTTCAATGAAACAATTATTGTAGCATCATGACCATCTCGAAATAATTGTTTTTGACCGTGGGAATATTTTGCTAATCACGCAAAATCATAGTCTATGTTTCAGTTTACAGATTTGTAAGAAATGCATTGAATACGTTTGTACCTATTTACCTAGCAAGTGCATTACTTTTTGAAGTAGGGTCGAACAGACATACGATTACATTTATTTACTAAAAAAGGAAACAAATATACAACACAGAGAATTTACAAAAAGAACGAAAAATGACTACTGTCAAAATATAGTTGGTCAATAACATCAATACGCTGGCAGCAATACGTACAATGTAAATAATCGCGGAAATAAAAACCAGTAAATAATAACATCATTCGAATGATAAACTTAACTAGAGTAATCATAATCATAGTTCTATAGCCTTAGCATGCTACTCATAAAACATGCAGCTCTCTGATGATGTGCCTGTCTTTAAGTAAAGGTAACTCGAAGCCGAAGCCGTATCAATTTCATATTATCTAGAGAAAGTTGGACACACCCTGTCATTTCTGTTACGAAATGGACTTTTTAAGGACCATCATCACCCGCAACAAAAAAGAACGAAGCTCTGGAAGTGAAAATTTCGTGTTCGATGCGGGATATTTCCTCATTCCCTTTTTGCTTTCACTAATGCAAGACACGAACTATGAACCTACTTTCATTTCAATGTGTGCCACAGATGAGGCGATAAAAAAATGTGAGTTGATTATGATTAACGGAATGACACGCTATATGCAATGTAATGTGCATTTATGAGGTTTCAACTACCATAAATGCTCACTCCTCATTTTCAAAATGTTGTATTATTCATCCCATCCCCGATTCAATATTTTGGTGCCTGTCTGACATCATATATAGAGCCTAATCGAACAATGATAAAAGTTAGTGTTATTTTTTGTGATAATGACGATATGATATGATATGACATGAAGGAGGAATTTTTTGGATAGTAATGCATACACAACCGGGTATTAGTAACAGATCATCCACCCTTTTCCTACGATTCACGCCCAACTCACCCTACTACTTTGGTAGGTATATACACTCTTTCGCTTCCCTTAGAAGAAATCAAATAAAAATTGCAAGGAAGGTAGGCGATGAGAAGGTGTGAATTAGATTAATTATACTGTGCATACATGCATGTATACTAATTATTAAATATTCATTATAAGGTGGCTTACATTACATAAAGAAACAGCTTTTGGCGGAGTGAACAGAAAACGGCTCCGCCTGAAATATGTACGTACAACATAATTTGCAATGGCTGTGGTTTTAATTTAAACAATTCAAAGGTCTTGTTAAGAATGCTGCGTGACAAAGGTTATTTTGCTGTACTGTTTTGTCAATGAGGGAAAATGCTTGAAATCACAGTTCGTGCAAATTCATGAATCATGTAAAGGTAGAGTGGAGGTAGGTTGTAATACGTGCATACATTTTAAAACAAATAAAATATAGGAGAAAGGACCTGTCCACTCACCCACCCTCAAGCAAAAAACTGAATCAATATTTCCACCGTTTAAAGCACGCAAATGAGCAATTACCTTAAAATGACCTGCCAGAGTACACACAATGGAAAATGTATAGTTGTGGAAAGCGCATTAACTGGACTATAAACATTAGCCTATGCACACTCAAAGCACAACGAGCAATAAGTAACCACCAAAAATGACATCTTTCACATGAACAGACTAACAAACATGCGTACTGTTATATAAAGAAGTATGTACAAAAGAAAAGATTACTGAGTTATGTATATTACACAATAGGAAAGGTGAAAGTACGACTGCTATTAGCATCTCAAAATGAACTAAGGTAAGCACTTTTTTCGCTTCCTTCACATGGAAATGTTGTTCAACTCATTTTAGTTACTTTTTTGCAACGCACACATTCATACAAAACCCAAGTACCTATAAAATATAATATGTGGATAGGAAGCAATGTGTTCTGTGAACAGTTTGTCCACAAAGCTGTAATGAATGGCACAACAAGCATATTTTTCAAGTTCTGATAAGATCACGGCGAAAACTGCATACTAAATGGCAATGTAACATATGAGTAAATTGGCTGGAGGTGCAAAGAAATGACTTTGGAGAGTTGAACTCGCTATTGCAACTTCCGTTTTTCTGGACAGTTCATTGGCATTTTTTGCCAGAAACCAGAAGCAGTGAAAAGTACAATATAAATAGAAACACAACGCTTTCATTTTAAAATAAGCCTTAATAGATTGGTTTACAATACAACAAGCTATCAATTTCTGCTTCGGTTTTCAATTAAAGAATAAGAATACCCTCGTCTCGTTATAACCACATATGAAATTCTTGCACGGTTTCTCTATCTTGTTACTTGTTATCAGAATATTGTCGTAAAATGGGTGAACCGTTGGTGCCAAATGGTTCACTATAGACATGTCTTCATTCTGTTTGCATGTTCCTTGTCAATTTCCTTATGTTTGCAAGTTGTTCCGTTGTTTTGATGTGACGGTTTGTTTGTTTTTAATAGGATTTTTTGAGTCAAAGTATGACAGGGGACGACGTAATAAACAAAAGTGTGCAACGCAGAATTGTAGTAATGCATTGTTTAGCTTTCCTTCTACTCTTACAATATCCAACCAAGTGCGTGTGATTTTGTCCAAAAGTTGATATTTTCTTTGGAACGGACATGACAAATGAGACGAATCATCACAATTCCCATACATTTTTCACTCATTTCCTTTTCAACAGTCAGAAGAAGTAACAAAGAAGATTGTATTACAGCATGAAACCCAGTTATGCCTATGCCTACCTACCTACCACCTACTTTAGTGTTTTATGGCATTTTTTTACATTTTTTCGCTGCATATTGCGATGTAGTTTTCTGTTGCTCTGTTTGCCTGGTTTTCGCCACTTTACTGGCTACATATTGCATTAGCTGAAGAAAAAAAGTAAGCCAAACTCACTTTACTAACTTTTTGCAAATGACTAAAAAGTATGGTTCTTATTATTATCAACAATAGGATTTTATCCTCATTTTTTTCCAACTGCTCTCGCCACTACTACTTCACTCAACGATATAAATTATAGCGTGACCTTATTTTAATAATGCTTCTTAATAAGAAAAATGAATGCTCCTACTTTAGTCAAATATTGCTCCTGTTCACATCAGGCAATTTTCTTCATTATTACCAATGCTCCTGTTATAGAGTATTGTAGTAAGTCAGTCGTAATCTTTTTAGGGCTTTTCAAGTAGGCATCTGACACGAAACAGATCATGCTCTCCCGTAATAATCTTTCTTCCAACAAAATATCCTGATCCTGGTGCTCCACACGATTTAGTAGTTCAGTAGTATGTAGTAGTGGTAATTTCAGTTAACACAAAAACTAGGTTGAAATACTATAACTTGGTAAAAAAATCGTTACAATATATATTCCAGAGCCATACACAATGATCACTACCAGATCATTGTAATGTGTTCATCACATCATCATCAGAAAAAACCAGAGGATTGAATGATAGACATGTAGAAGAATACCTATAAAACATCAGACTATCATTAATTTCGCCATTCCCAGCAGTTGGCACTGGATCTTCTTACTCTGTGTTCCACTGTCTACTTTTTATAGACCCCACTGCAAAAATAATGATGATTTCGTAATAATGTTATAAATTTTTCTGTAAAACTCCACCGAATGAGGTAAATCGAATACATATTCCCATTTGAATACTGTTTAGTGCTAAAAGCTAGCTAGTATTGGTTAATGATGCGTGATCATATAACACTGTCGTTAAACCAGCATTTACGGTCAATAGTTTTGCCGTTTTTTTTCTGTGAGTCTTCTTCCATGATGCGATGATCAAGATACAAGATTAAAATTAGCTGTGTATGGGCTATATGAGAGTTTTAGTTGGAGTATTCCGTACTACTTTTTTCTTATACTACACAGCTCATTTTCCCTGAAAGCTGTGAACTTTTGCAGTGTTCACTTTGGCCTTTGGACCACGCTCAGTATAAAACAAAGCCTAGTCTGACTGCAGAGGGTGTAGAGTTCATCATCATAAAGTTTTATACAGTCCAGAGGCACAATAAGCAATTTTCTTATTTTGTGGAGGAAGGCGTTTCCTAGTTTGGCCTTGTTGCGATATAAAGATAGCTAGCGCTTTCAGGAAAGCTTCTTGTATGCATGTATGAATGCGTCCGCGGCTTCTGCGAAAAGTAGCGTTCTTGCAAGCTTCAGTTAGGTAAAGGAAGGAGCAAGTCATGCAACATGATTACTTGCTCGGTGGTGGTACGTCGGACGACATCATGGAACGGTTCGTGCTGCTAATTTTGTGGAAAAACGCTTGAAAAATTTTGTGGTTAAGAAAAGACAAGGCAGCATCATGATTTTCAAGGTGGACACGGCTACAGATCCAACGCTTCGATTGAAGCTTGTGACGATTGTAAGTTACGGAAGGAAAATAAATTATTAAAAATTAAATTATGTTGGATTAAGTCTGATGCACATTGCATGTCTATTTTTTTCTTTAGATTCTTGGACTGGTTGATGTGATCATTGGAGCGGTGGGATCCTGTGGAAGAACCAATGACGTCTACTTTCTGGTTACTGTGCTGGTCATATTCTGCCTTTCCCTGTTGCACCTCATGTGTACAATCCTTGACATTTTCAAAACCAATTGCACGTCACGAGGAATGGTGAGAGTCGTGATCATTGAAGTAACTATAATTATTACTAACATTACTTGAAGTGTAGTAGTAGTTACAGACTAGTAACTTTGGTTTGTTATGCTTTTTATGCCCTGATAACAAACGACTAATTTTTATTTTCCCAGCCGATTAGAAGTTGGTTTAAAAGATTCTACATTATTAAATGGCTACTATATAAATTGAAATTAGATAGCTGTAGCCAATTCGTAGGTAATAGGGAAGTACACAGTTCTGAAAGTATCAAATTCCATCCATATCTAATGGAAAAAACATGACTGAAACATGGATGAAATTTTGCATACTTGTTGTACAGAAAATAGAAATCATAACGAAATATAACAATGAAGGTAGTTTTTGACAGTCAAACCCAAATAGATTCATATAATAACCATAATGCAATTTCGGAAGATAAGAACCATGTGCGTATAATGTGTTTATTTATAGACCTGAGAGATAAACAATAATTTTATGGAGCCCATGTGTGGTTTCAAATAAAGCACGCACTTTACAGGTCAGTGGTCTGAAGCTCAATTTAATAGGTATGTAGTTGGGTTTGGTTTTATCGGAGTATTTCTCCAAGATATAATGTAGTAAACATATTACCTCGAATTTAACTGCCAATAATTTTGAAAAAAGATGGCAGTAAATCGGGACTTGATGATGGGGCATCTGCTTGTTGGAATATTGCTGTTGACGCATATAAAACAATTTAATATGATGTTAGAAAAAGTAAGTAAAAGCAATGAGGAAACCCTTGTTTCCCGAATTGAAGATGATTTTCTTGAGTATAATATTTTCTTGTAAACTGCCAAAGGCAAAAACAGAAAAGTTGCTTGCGATGAAACAAAAAAGGGGAAATTTGATACATCGAAATATGTTTTCAGTTTCCTCAAAACTGACGCCAAATGAAGAAGAAAAAGTGCATACATTATTGTACAAAATCCTAAAGTAACATTTTGCATGCGTTGATTATAATTATTTGCCATAATGTTTAATATTGAATAACCTTGTAAATAAGCCTTAGAATGGTTGGCAGTCAAATATCGTAGCATGATTAGCAAACGCTGTGCAGCTATATATTTGTGATTGTTTGTTATTAGAAGTGCAAAATGCAATATTATTTAAACAAAGCTTGTTTTGGTAAATTATTGTTGTTTAGTACTTCCACAACTATAAAACTCATTACTCATAAAAATATGCGATCCGTTTAACTCATAGACTATGACTATACGAGTTGTTGTTTTACGTAAGCTTGTTGTACATAAACAGATCATAAACTTTTTGTGTATTTTTTCTACAAATTGTTTTTCAGGACTTCATTTTCCACATGGTTGGTGGGATTTTGATTTTAGTGACGTCAATAATTCTTGTGTCCGGAACTTATCCTGGTAGCTGCGGTGTAATGGAGAAGACCAGTGCAGCTGTAAGTATCCTTTCAATTAGTGTGCTTGTTTAATTGTTCATAAAAACGCAACAAATTCTTAGGATCAAAGTCCACAAATAAAAATTAAGTAAAATCAAAGGTCAAATTTAATTAAACACTTGTGTTGTGTGACCTTGTTTATTATGTGTCTCACGTTCCCCCGTTTCCACTCCAAAAATCCAATCCAACGCAACCTCATATGCTTTCTTTGATGCAATTTTATCTACACTAATAACATGTTGGAAATGTTAAACTAATTACATTTTACGACTTTTCCTTTTTTCTCTCCACAGACCATTGGAATATTTAATTCCCTCATCTACCTGTACATTTGCTATTTAGTCTTACGTCTTCTTCGACAAAAGGATTCCGGTTCCTTACTACCCATGTACATATTTTGTGCATGTAGTAGGAATCCAATTGAGTTTATGGAGAGAGATCCACAACTTCAGCAGAAGCATTCGTCTACCACTCCGGTTTCCGTAATACCAACAACCAGAAGCCAACTTTTTTCAGCCCAAAAGGTTCCAGACAGTCGTAACTCTGAAACGCCATCGCAGGCCTAAAGGCACTAATTTATACACTGCGGTTGAGCAATCTACAACATTTTGTCAAAATTCTTTCCGTTAAGTATATATACTACGTATATATAACTTAAACCATTTAAGTTGTCCGTTGTACTCCTTGTTGTCCTTCATAAAAAAAGTGTTGTTCCCAAGTATGCGTAAACCAATATGTCTCTTTGTTTTGAAAGGAAAATAGGTATAATGTCAACTACTGACTGCATTACATGTAGAAAAAAGTTGTTAATGAATGGTGCTACCTAAGTAAGTGGCCAAATTTAGTTTGTAAGAACGAAAAGTATGTAACATATAATCCGAGTACACTGTATGTATATCGGCTATAAATCATAAGAGG
>JAHZMV010002483.1:0-19779 GCA_027743765.1 Coecobrya sp. COE2 | reverse complement strand
ACATCCTCAAGTGCTCTCCTGGGTTGCTGTTCTCCTTGCTCTCCACGTTCCCCTCTGTTTTCGTCCCTGTTTCTATTTTCATTCCGATGATGATGACCTCTTGAGAAGAAGGGCGGTCGGGGATGAAACTGATATGGTTGATACGTATTAAAATTTCCATCGGGTCTTCCACGACCGCGTGGTCCATGTCCACCGTGGTCGTGGTGGGGCGGGTGGTGATGATGGTGATTGTGTGGTGGTTGGTGATGGGACTGAGGAGGCGGTTGCTGCTGTGGGTGGTGATGTTGCATAGGATGATGACCCGGTTGATCAGACATGTGGTGACGTGGGAAGGAAGGATTCCTCTCAACACGCTCTATCGCAGGTAGATTATTATTGGTGGGATTTTCTGGACCACCGGCACCATGGGATGATGAGGAGTCGTCATCATTTCTTGACGAGATTCCGCTTATGTTCATGCTATTATTGTGGAAATCTCCCATGATTTCAGGGTTTTTAGGACACTGGTACGACTTATGTCCTGCTTCACCACAAACATGACAAATAATTCCAGCTTTGCGGGCTTTTAATGCAGTCTCATCGATTTGGGGCAGGTCAAACTGGGCACTAGAAACAGAAAGAAACAACATTATACAAATTCAAAACATATTCAGGAAACACAGTAAAACAATTAAAATGGAGTAGTAGTGAAAACGACTGCTTACTGAACAAATTTACAGTCGGGCCCTTCTGGACAAAATCCAGCTAGGTAATTGAGGCATAAAACTTTTCTAATATGCTTATGTCTACAGTGTGGTCCATGTCGACAAAAGCCTCTATCGTACCAAGGGCAAGGCCGAACTTTAGACTCGGGGTCGATATGAAGAAACGGACACTCTTTATTGTGGCAAGCATCTATATAAAGCATCAAAATTAGCATCAAAATTATCACTTTAAGTACATCCAACAAAACCAAATAAGTTTTTCGTTTTACATCAAATTTTTTCTTACTAAATCTAGTGTAAAAGTAGCATTCCGGCATTTTCGTCATGTCATACTCGTGCAGAAATTCACACTGATCCCCCTTCTTGCAAAGACCACGGAGCCAGTGTTTACAAACCACTGTTCTATCTCCACGCACATGTCTAAACGGACACTGTGACGCCTTCGCACAGGAACCTTCAATAAAAAACTCACAGATCGCCGACGTTGACTCTACAAACGCAAGAAATAATACAATCAGTTCCATTCATACCTTCTATATTTAAATATAAATGATTAAACCGTCATTAAAGATGCTTACTATCCATCCCCACAAAAGGCAACGGTTGCGCTCCAAGCTGCTGCTCGAGAGCCACTTCAATATCAAACTTGACATTGTCAACGTTTGCTACAACGGCTTCCATATTTAATTAATACTTTAACTAACTAATTACACTTTTTAAAGTCCTCCACACGCCACCTTCTTCAGAACACTTAACGAATTAATTCTCTACTAGCTCTCCAAATCACAGTTAAAATATTTAAACCCACCCATTTTTAAACTATCCAAAAAACTTAATTAGTCACGTGACTTTAAGGATACCCCAACAAAAAGCTGCCACCGTTAATTGTAACTATAATTAACTTCTAACTAAGCTACTAGTTTAAAACAACGGAAGCAAGTTTAACTGGAGCAGCAATTAAAGTTAACACACTTGACTGGGTTGACATGAGAAGCATCAACAAAAACCAAGCTTGTTTTCTGCCTGGATTTTTGCCGGAGAGAATAGCCAACTCAAAATTTCCCACCTCACCTGACTGGCTCTCAGAGTGCCCCGCGTCCATTCAGTCCTCTGCGCTGCATTTCCTGCGGACCCACACATGTTCACTTCAAACCACTAGCCTTCCTGTCGGCTCAGTTAGTTAATTAGTGATTAAAGTTTGAAGCCAATTAAAAGGATTCATGTTGGTTTGTCCGTTGGAGTGTTTACTGCGAATTAATTAGATGATTTACAGTTTGGACGTTATTCCTGGCTTAAATGAGGATTTGGCCACACTGTTTTGAAGAGAGTTAAATGGTGAATGGTTTAAATTTAATCGTTAATTAAAGAGGCTGAAGGACTTGTGTGGTGGTGTTTAACCGGAAGTGATACAAGATGGGTATCTTGGAGAAGATTTCCGAGATTGAGAAGGAGATTGCGAGGACTCAGAAGAATAAAGGTAGGGTGGAGTCCTTAAATTCTGATGGATGTTTTTGGAGATGTAAACTAAATGGGATGTAAAATCATTTTTGTTTGAAAATTACAGCAACTGAATACCATCTGGGTGTTTTGAAGGCTAAGCTCGCCAAGTACCGGTCCGAACTTTTGGCACCTTCCAAAAAGTCAAAGGACGGGGAAGGGTTTGATGTACTCAAGAGTGGAGATGCTCGAGTGGCCCTGATAGGATTTCCATCTGTTGGAAAGGTATGCTTCTACTCAGGGTTATTGCCGTTATTTTTAAGGTTAAGTCATGACGGTATTGAAAGCTAAAGTTGTCTTTATTGTTTCAATTAATAGTCGACACTTTTGAGCACAATAACGACAACTCAGAGTGAGTGCGCCTCGTACGAGTTTACCACACTCACGTGTATTCCTGGCGTCATTGAATACAAGGGCGCAAATATTCAGCTTCTGGATCTTCCTGGAATCATTGAAGGTGCCGCTCAGGGAAAAGGACGCGGTAGGCAGGTTATTGCAGTGGCACGGACTGCGGATGTGGTTCTAATGATGTTGGATGCCACGAAAGGGGAAGTACAGAGGAGTTTACTTGAGGCTGAGTTGGAAGCTGTCGGGATTCGTTTGAATAAGCAGAAACCAAACATTTACTTTAAGGTTGACATTATGGTTGTAATTACTGAAAAGGTCACAGTGAAAATTTAGAAGGCTAGCGGCTTAATATTACTTTATTTTTATAGATTAAAAAGGCTGGCGGTTTATCATTCAATTCTACTTGCCCCTTAACAAGATGTGACGAAAAGTTGGTTCAGATGATTCTTCACGAGTATAAAATATTTAATGCTGAGGTTTTGTTCCGGGAGGATTGCACTGCAGACGAGCTAATTGACGTTATTTCTGCCAACCGCGTTTACATGCCTTGTCTCTACGTTTATAACAAGATAGATCAAATTTCGATTGAAGAAGTTGACAAGTTGGCCAGAAAGCCAAATACGTGCGTCGTAAGGTAAGTCGTCTTGTCCTAAATACTAACGACCCTGCTGTGGAGAACTATAAAGTTTGTAATTGCAATAATCTTTATGATTTACAGTTGTAACATGAAACTGAATCTAGACTATTTACTGGAGTCCCTTTGGGATAAACTGTCCCTAATTCGCGTCTACACAAAAAAGCCTGGAGAACCTCCAGATTTTAATGATGGACTTATCCTCCGTCGCGGTTGCTCTGTGGAACATGTCTGTCACTCTATTCATAGGACGATTGCGGCGCAGTTTAAATATGCAATAGTTTGGGTATGAACTCTACTTATTTTTGTCGCTTATTTTTTAGATGTATGATTTCTTTACTGATTAATTCTCATTGCTTTACTATGTATTACAGGGCACCAGTACCAAGTACTCTCCTCAAAGAGTAGGAATTCAACACATTATGAATGATGAGGATGTCATAAGAATTGTGAAGAAATAAAAATGACCAAATGATCGATAATAAAATAATAATTCGTTTGTATACATTATACCCAACAATTTAGATTCTGTGATGTCAAAAATCTTTCTTTATTGTCATCAGAAATTGGTTAGACCGTTGACTAAAGACGGAAGATTGGAATAGATTGCGTCTTCGGCTTCTTTCTTTGTTTTTATACAATAAAAAATAAAAATCCAAATTAAGAAAATTAAGCAAAGTAAATGGATAAACTTAATTATCTTGAACTATGTACTACTAACAGTATAATTTACAGTAGACTTGAAATTACAATAATACTGATTAAAAGTTAATTAGGTACTAAGTTTTTCGTAGGACAGGTATAATAATCAACGAAATTCTGGTTTAAGTCTCCAAATACCCTTCTGGTCCACCTTTCGGAAAGTACAAAGTTGGGCGAGCATTTTCTTGAAAAGTGGTGTGGATTCTGGAGGAAGTCGGTCTTTGAAACGATCTACAATTTCTCCAGTTGTCGCCTGTCCATCACCCGTATTACCTTGGAAAGCTATGTAATCCCGAATGTCTCTGAAAAGTTCTTCATGTTCCGTTTTAATATTGCTACTTGTTGATGTGGACGAACCAGCAGCCGCACTGGCTTCACTTGGATCGCTTAAAGGTCGATTTCTGGCACGGATAATAGCCAGAAGATCTCCAGAAGTCATTGGTTTCATCAACTCGTCCTTACTGGGCTCATCCAATTTTGGTCCAGCAAATAGCTTCTTTGTGGAACTTTCAGAAGCAGCATCTCTGGCGAAGGATAATGACGATGACGTTACAGTGGCAGGCGCTGTTGTTCTCTTGGCTCCAAACTTGGGCTTGGACAATTGAGTTTCCTTCCTAACTGCGCCATGTGAACCTGTCCAATTTACATGACCACTCTCCGCACTCCAACATTGTTCCCTGGACTTCTTCAAAGCAATGGCAGCTTCTTTTGCTACACGTTCTGCTTCCTGTTCCACCAGCATATAATCCGCTTCATCGGTGTCTACAATTTTGTCATGGCGTAAGGCGGCCTCCACACCCGATTTTGAAAATAACTTTTGGAGTACGTATTCGTCTTGCTTGGCGCTTCGTTTGTTGTCGTTCTCTTCTTGGCCCTCGGCAGCAACCACCTCATTCTTGCTTTGCTTCACGAGATAAGGCACATCTCTAAACTTGCCTGAAGACTTCTCCCTTGGGGTCAAACTGCTTCGCTCATCTGTCTCAGTTTCCCTGTCTTTCTTGCTTCGTTTACTGGCTTTCTTGCTGACTTTGATTTTGGACCCAGTTCCTGCAAATATTGCCTCCGACTCTGTTCCTTTTCCTGAGCCTTCATTAAATGAAAATAGCTCAAGAAGATCGTTGCTCTTGAAGAATCGCTTCTGCCTCGCATCCTTAAGCACACGATTTGTCAAGAAGTTCTTGAAAATTTGCCTAAATGGATAGAATCATTTCTATACGTATGTATTCTTGTAACATTTATCTCATCTTTTGGACGTTCAACGTTTAGTTTTCTCTACTACCTGTGATACATTTTTTCTTCGATTGATCCGGATGTAATCAATCGATAAATGGTAACATTTCTAGTCTGTCCTATGCGCCATGCTCTTTCTCTGGCTTGACTATCTGTGCTCGGGTTCCAATCTAAAGAGGAAAGGGTTACGTTAAGAAAGTATAACCAAATGTGTTTTTAATTGATAAATATGAATGAACACAAATTTTATCTGGATTTACTTACCTGGGTCATAGATTAAAATTCGATTGGCACCTAAAAACGAATTACTTCATAATTAAGAGATTCATTGGAAATTGATTTAAAATAAATATTGTAAAATATTCCTGATTCTATACCCGTTAAATTGACCCCCAACCCACCAACTCTAGTAGTCAATATGAAAACAAAAAGGTCGGGATCCTCATTAAATCGTTTAATCAGCGGTTGTCTGGACCCAATTGATGTAGCACCGTCCAATCTCAAATAGGTGTAATTCTGTTGCTTCACAAAATTTTCGAGGATGCAAAGCATCTGCCGACTTTGCGTGAATAGAAGAACCTTCAATGCAAAAAAAAAATCACAAATTACAAGACCGGAATTCAAATTACAGAACACAACGAGTGAACAATGAATTATATTACCTTGTGTTTTTGTTTGTGCCAAAGTCTTAACAGAGTTTCCACTACAATCATCTTTCCGCTTTTATTCCAATGGCCGAATGTATCTTCAGGGTCCAGTTCAATGTCAGAACCTTCCTCTTCCTCGAGGGAGATATCCTTCTCCACAAGACCACTTCGACTTTTTGGGGTTTTCCTGGCGAACTCCGTAGATTTGATAAGTGCAAATCTGAAATTCCAATGAAAATATATTTTTGAAATGTATATATTTTAGCCATTTAAGGTATCAGTACATTCATCTATTTTCTTACTGTTCCATAAATGAAGGGAGTGTGCCTAGTCGCGCTGGGAAGATAAAGTCGAAAAGTGACCTACAGTATTAAAATCATCATTAATATTTCACTAAACTCATTTTTAATACTTTTCTTAAATAATCATTTTTATTAAGGAATCTTACCACAGCTCTTTTAGATTATTTTGTAATGGAGAGCCAGACAAAATTAACCGATGAGGAGTTGCCACTTGCTTCACTGTTAGTGTTGCTTGAGCATCAGGGTTACGAATTTTGTGACCTATAGAAAATCGAATGAAAATAATGATAGATTATTGCAACCACAAATATGTGTAAATTATTTTGGAATAACGATTAATTACAACTATGAACGACTGGCGAATTTACTATTTGATAAATTACAAACAAACCTTCATCAAGAATGACGTAATGCCACTGAAACCGAAGAATTTCATCTTGATTTGAGACGATACCAACATAGGACGTTATGAGAATCCCATTACTATCCTGAATGGATTTAATAAGCGACTTCTTGGAACCAGAGTATGAACCGGATTCATGGAGAATGCCAACGCGAAATGGTGGCCACCACTTATGGAATTCTTCAACCCACTGGTGCATTACGGTGGCAGGGCAAACAATGATGGAGGGTCCAAGGCCTCGATAGCTGGTAAAAGTTCATCAAAAGAGTTAAGTAAAGCAAGAGATTGATGTACAGCGAGAAATAATTGAGCTTTTTAACGCTGGTACTTACTTGGAAAATCGAAACAACATATTTGAACAAGATACTGCAGCTAGAAACGCTATCACTTGAATAGTCTTGCCAAGGCCCTGAAATATTATCGGAAGTAACGCAGGAAGTAACACAATTAGGTCTAGAACACAAACCAAGAAATGCATCAGGAAAAATTATACGTAAACCTATTTAAGTTACCATTTCATCGCCGAGGATTCCACCGACCCGCTGTTGATGTAACTCCCACAGCCACTTGACACCGACTTTTTGATAGCTACATAATATTAGAGTATCAAAGTGATTAACACAAATGCACAAGTGACCAGTGGTCAATGTTTAGGTACAGGTTCGTACTCGTAGAGTTGTTCCCATAAATGTGTTGGCATTTTAAATCCATCACCAAATGAATGCATCGATCCTGTCAGTCTTGTTTCTCTTTCTTTCCACGCCTGCACTCGGTTAAGATAATATTGGTGGTTTCCATCATCCGCTTCCTTTCGTGCTGGAGTTATAATGAAAGTTAGTTACTTTAATTTCGTGGCAATATGAAAGAAGCAAAAGAAACAATTTCAAATGACTTTGATTTTTTCAAACCGCGTTTTTGCTTCTGTGGACGTTCGTAGTCAGAATCCGAGCTGAGCCAGTCACTGTCGTCATCGCCTGACTTTTCGACCATTGATTTTGCTCGTTTATTTTTAGGTCGGGTGGTTTTGGCTCGAGATGTAGAAGGCTTTACTTCGTCATCTAATAATAATTTTTAAACGTGATTAAACCAAAGTCAAATATGTATTACCATTATCTTTATTTTAATTCAACTGCTCATATAAGCTCACCAGAAGAGTGGACATCACTAGGCACGTAATCACTATCATCACTTGCGTTAATATACATTGAGTTCCTCTCTGCAGCCGTTTTACCCGGCGTCCGTCTTGCATCCCACGGGTCATCACTAACTCTGCTTCCGACCTTTTCCTTCCGTTTACGCTTCTTCGGAAACAAAATATTATAATCCAGCGCCGACTTGGAACTTTTGGAAGCTTTCTCATTTCCGCTAGACTTGAGCTTTTTAGTTTTAACCTTCTCCTTTGCTTTGTCATCTTGGTCATCATTATCTTCATCACTTTCGTCAGCATTAGTAATTATCCGATGATGCTTCCCTTTCTTCTTTTTTCCGCCACCGTCTTCTTCGTCACTCTCCTTGAACCGGTTGTCCTTCCGCTTGCTGTCATCTTGAGATACGAGCTTTCTCCGGCCTTTTTGCAGTTCCATTTGTTTTTTCAGGTACTTGTCAAGGTTCAAAAAGGATCTGAAATAGTTGAGATATTAGTTCAAATGTAAATGATAATCCACTTTAGTGGAATGGATCCACCTGGATCTTAAAATACCTGTCACTTCCTACTGAAGCAGAGCCATCATGTGATATTCCGGTTCCAAAAGGCGTCATCTCCCCGCTTCTGATTTTTCGCTGCCTCTCTATTTCCTCCTTTTCTTTAATCCTAGCAGCTTCAGTCTTTTTCTGTACAGGCGTTTTCTTCTTTACTGCAGTCGGTGTTCGGAGTGTAGGTGCTGCTGGTTGTGGCAACTTGGGTGTTTTATTGGGCGCTGTCAAAGCGCTAAGCAGAAAATTGGACGGTTCCATTTGGAAACCCCCATCTTTACCCCCTTCTTCCTCATCCCGAACAGGTTCAACGGAGTCTTCAGAACCCTCCTTCTTCTCCTTTTCCTCCTCTTCACTCTTTGAATCCTCCTCGTCGTCATCTTCGATTTCACCATCTTCCAGTAACTCCTTTCCCTCCCCCTCCACTCCCTCTGCCTCCTTTAACTGCTCTTCCAAACGGGTCACAAACTTTTGCTCGAAATCCGACGCAACAACAGCACTAGCCCCAAGTGAGGCTAACAGCGCTTCATCATCCATTTCTCACCTTTCGTTCAGGACCGCAGGGCAACCGACTTTTAATTACTTTAATTGCTCAGTAAAGCAATGATACCATTAACCTTTTAACTACTTTAAGCCGACCCTCATAGTGTTTTAGTCACTGCAACTATCAATGTAAATCATTTGTCATTTTACCACAAAAACTACAACCGTTTAACTAAGCAAACTGTTAACTTTAATTTACTTGAGGGTTAATTAAATTAGTTGGGGAAAGGATCCAACCTGCTGCTTGGTTGGCTGTGAGTTCAATGCACATGCCTTTATTTATTTACGCACCTCATCTGTTTCTCCTGTCGTCTTTCTGACGTTTTCACGCACCCCACCACACTAAGCACCCTTCTCCTGATCCCATTTTAAGAAACGCATTCATGAGGAGTCATTGAGTTTGTCTGAGAGTGCCCTGAAAGCTGGAGTGGGAACCGCGAAACGGGAATTATGCCTTTCAGAATGACTTGTCATTCTGTTCATCAGGCAAGCAGCAGAGTGCGGTACACTTTTCAGCCTTGTTTGGTTGAGTGCAACAATCCGAGATTAATTTTTTGAAGTGAGCAATTAAAAAATTTAAAAGTTATTTAAATATCATTATTGAATCAGCAGTATAGTCAGGTGTGTATTTAGAAGTTAGTACAAATCCGGGAATTGCTAGTTGTTTTTATAGCTTGTTTAATTAAAAAAAGGTAAGAGAAGCGAGGTATCGTGACTCACGATTTCGTGAGTTTGATTTGGAGTTTTAATTGTTATTTAAAACATTTTGATTGTTGATGTACGAATTTGTCACTGTGCTGTGATTTTGATGTTAATGGGGATTATTGGCATATTTGATGAAGGTCTGGGTGGTGGCGGGCAGGAAGTAGACAAGATGGAAGTAAAGTTCGATTTTAGGAATTGATTTTTATTTGTTTTGGTTTTGTAGGCTTGAAAATGTTGGAAAAGGACCCTGTACCTTTGGGCACTGGTGAGGTGGTTAAGATGGAGGAGGACTTCTCGTCAACCTGTGATGAGAAGATTCCACAGTTTGAGGCTGTTGCAAAGGGTGGGAAATTGGATGAGGCTATTGATGGGTTAACGGCGTTGGAAAAGCAAACTCGCACGGTATTATCATTAAATCGTTGTATTAGTATGTAAATTACCATTAAAAATTGGTTTAGTGGAAGGCTTCATGTGATGTGAATTAATTATTGGCTTTGTAATGTGTAGGGAGGAGATATGATCTCAACCAGCCGGGTTCTTATTTCAATCGTCCGTCTTTGCTTCCAAGCTAAAAATTATAAGTTGCTGAATGAACAAATCACGGTGTTTGCTAAGCGTCGGGGTCAGTTGAAGCAAGCTGTTGTGAAAATGGTACAAGAGGTTTGTGAGTACATTGACCAGCTTCCCAGTAAGGAGATGAAGTACGAGCTTATCGAGACGCTGAGGAATGTAACAGAAGGAAAGGTAAGAGGAAAACGAATAGTTTTAAAATGTACTGCTTATATGCACAAAATTGTAGATACTTATGAATGATTTTATATCTCGTGACAGATTTACGTTGAAGTCGAACGAGCCAGATTAACTCATCGATTTGCAAAAATGAAAGAGGAAGAAGGCGACATCACAACTGCTGCAAACATTCTTCAAGAATTGCAAGTCGAGACATATGGCTCAATGGAGAAACGGGAGAAGGTGGAATTAATTCTGGAGCAGATGCGTCTTTGTTTGGCAAAGGGAGATTACATTCGTACACAAATCATCTCCAAGAAAATTAATACAAAATTCTTTGATGACCCTACAACTCAGGATTTGAAACTTAAGTTTTACAGGTAACTTTGTAAATAATTAGTTCTAGTACCTATTTGCAGTTTTATTGCCAAAAGTATTCAGTAGTCAGGTCAGCAGTCGTTACTTGTACTATATGCACGCCAACGCCATCAATTGCTTACTTGAAATTCAAATAGTAATATGTGGTTTTTTGTGTTAGGCTTATGATCGAACTGGATCAACACGATGGAAATTTCCTTTCCATCTGCCGCCACTATCGTGCAATGCTAAACAAACCTGCAGCTGCAACTCTTCCTGCGGCTGCCGCAGAGGGAGGGGAATCCTCCACTGCTGCAACTCAAGTTATAACGGACGCCGACCAACAAGAAGAAACCGACCGTACCCACTTCCTTAGATCAGCAGCAGTTTATCTTGTTCTTAGTCCATATGATAATGAACAGTCAGACTTACTTCACAGGATGCTTCAAGAGAAAGCTATTGAGGACAATGCAACCTACAAGTTGGCATTACACACAACAACAAATCACAATTCGTGACAATTTACATTTTTATTGTAGATAAACTTAAATATTTATGCTTTCAATTTTTCATAGGTCCCTCTTGGAGTTATTTAAAAATCAGGAGCTCATTCACTGGAAAGAGTTTTGCCAACAGTATGAAGCAGAATTGAAAGGCCAGACAAATCCTGGTCAGGCCACCGGTGTGTTTGATTCATCTCCCAATGGATTGAAACGATGGGACAATTTGAAAGAACGAGTTGTGGAACACGTAAGCTAAACACGAACTCACACGCGAGCTTTTACGATTGTTCAGTTTGTTGTTTCATATTATCCGTATTCACCAATTTCATTTTGTGGGTTGCAGAACATTCGCATTATGGCCAAGTACTACACACGAGTCACACTTGATCGAATGGCAACATTGTTGGATTTGCCAAAGGAGGTAAACGAAATACAAGAAACAATTTGTATATAATAAAATTGTATTTTTTCGTGTATGCATAATTCATGGAACAACAAGGATGAATGTTTTTCTCTATTTCTTTTATTTTTCAGAAAGTTGAAGAAGTTTTGTGTAGTTTGGTGGTAGGGGCCCAAGTGCAAGGGAAAATTGATCGTCCCTCGGGAGTTGTGTCCTTTCAGGCTTCCAAAGATCCAAGTGAGCTGTTGAATGACTGGTCTCACAATCTTAACACTCTCATGACTCTGATTCAGCGAACTACGCATTTGATAAACAAGGAAGAAATGGTGCATAAGCATCTGCTAGGTACTCAAGCTGTTCCAAAACCTGGTGCTCCTGGACCATCCACAGCTGTAGATAATGTTCCATCTCCGATGGAAGTGGACTCGTAAAAATGTGTGGAGAACGGAATTGTCACTGCAGATCTTTTAAGGTTTATAAATTATGGTCTTGTACATGAAAACTTACATTTTGTTAGGAAACAACACATTTGAAATTCTATTCGTGTTTGTATAACTGTAAAATTCACGGCTGTTATTGTAATACCAAAAATATATTCAAGCTTGTATTTTGCTGAATGAATGCAGGTTGATGCTGTGAAAATTGAGTATTTTTGGCGAATGCAGAACCTGTACGAAGAACGCAGAGCATATTATTTTAACAATTTATATAAATGTATCTTATAGTTAGCAAGCTTGTCTTTATTTATGTAAAATATAACAATAAATGAAACTACCAATACCTTTAAACTACTACTTTAAACCTTTAACGTCTTTTGTACTGTTGATTCCATTCTTTTGTATATGTCATTAAAATTTGTTATGACAGCTTCAATAATAGGAATGGAATCATTCACTAAATATTTTATCAAGTTGTAGTCCCCACCCTCAACATTTTCCATGGAAAATTGAGTTAAAATACCACTTACTTTTTGCAACATAACTGAGGAACGGCGCCTCCAAGTTGTCATGAAAAGTTTGCAGGAATAGGCTTCTCCCACAAGTCAATTTCCCCCCAAATGATCACGATAAAGGTGGTTCCATGTTAAACAAATAAATATTCGTGTTGAATAAAAGCGGCAGCATAAAAAATCAGAATATCTATGAAAATGATTATAAAACGTGGTTTATGACTTTGACTTCATTTTTATTCACTATCTGAACTGAAGCCGAGGTTGCTCCTCCTTCCTTACTTTTTCATTTACTGTCATCGCCAAATGAAATCTCATCCACATAAACTTTAGAAATAGGAGGTGTACTTTGCTTTTTGAAGATTATGGAAAATAATAGATGAAAGTTAATAATAATAATAAATAGTAAAATAGATGGAATATGGAAAGTTATGAGCTAGTCATGTTCCCGTTTACATTTTATTGAGACATCATTAAACTCAAAGTAGACAAATATCCTAAATCATGGTTCTGATTGAATTTGGTATTCATGCACATTGGGAGTGCGCACATATATTCGAGGTGGTACCGGTGACACCCTTGTTCCATCCGACCCTCGATTTCCTCCGTTGACGCCGCTAGCTGTAGCATTATTATTAGTATTAGTGACAACCTCAGTACCATGTCCAATGTTATAATTTAAGACGTTGATCGTTCTTCTTGGAATAGATGGCGACGGTCCATGTGCGGGTGGTGGTTGTCTATATGGTATATAGCGCACAGCTCCACCTCCCCCACCAGCACGATGATGAGTGCTAGTAGAAACCGTTCCTGTTGCAGTTCCAGCATTGTAAGCAGAATCTCCTGTAAACCCCCAATGCCAGGTGGTTCCAGATTGTGCCGTTGGGACGCCAGATCCACCTGGAATTGTTCCCGAAATTCCTCTAAGTTGTTGTTGATGCTGCGCTTCCACAGACGCCATTGCACTTGCAAGAGTACTGGTAGTCTGCGTCTCTGGCAAGTTATATGCCCCAGCTTGTCCTCGTCCTGCAGCAGATGAAGTAGCGGAAGCAGTGGCAGCCAATGGAGATTGAGGAAAGTTCGCAAAATCAGAAGAGTTTCCAACATTACCCAAGGGCTGTGGATGAGCTCGAGGTACAGTAGTACCTGGGAGAGCTCCCAACGCTGCAGCAGTGATGACAGGTAGGGGCCCAAATGTAGTTAAAGCATACGTACCGATTGTCATTGTGGTAAGACCACTTATGCCTGGGGCAAAGGAAGACAACTTGCTACTTGTTCCTGCGATAGGTTGCTGATCAGTAACACTGGTTCCTTGATGACGACGACTTGTCTTGACATAAGTTACAGGTAAGGACGACATCGAAACGGTAGCAGTAGCTGTACTCGACCGATTGCCGCTTCCGGTCCTGGAAGACGTTCCGACGCCAGCAGGTGCAGCTTCCTGTTTTACACCACCTCGTGCACTTCCAAGGACACCTGCACCCCCAGACTCCCTTTTCTTATCAACGTTCAAATAAGCAGGATATAATTTCATTTTGGACAATTTTACATTACAAACAGGGCAGGGTGGACGATTACTACTGAAATAATAACCAAATTCGAAAACGTTACTTATTTTTCAATCCATTGTATGAGCTAGCAAGATTTTGATATGAAACGAAAACTTACTGATCCAGCCAAGTCAGCAAGCATGCCTTGTGGAAAATGTGTCCACAGGGCGTGCAACAACACGTCGCGGTCCTTATCTTGGTCAGTCTCCTTCGAACGTTGTCCTCTATTCCTTCTGGGCAGCGGTTTAGAGGACCCAAGCAAATAGGACATTCCATCTTATCTTAATCTTCAAATGGCAATGTGTGGATTAAATTCAATACGAAATTCAATTGGAAGTGAAGTGAATGGCTTTTAACTGCTAGCTACCGGTCGCTGATGTTTGAATTATTGACCGCAAATGATAAATGGCAACAAGGATTCATTCAAGATAAAGGTCAGTTTCCTTGAAAAAGCCATAAAATACGCAACTCCATTGTCAATTGTCTTCAATCCAAATGTTGCAACTTGGAAAGTTAATGTAAACTATTTTCGAGAATTGCAACGCAATTCGTATTGTTCCTCGATTTCTTCATGTGCATGGTTCATTGCCACATAATGTAACTCATTACAATTTGCCTTTTCTGGGAACAATTGCTCTTCATCTTGATAAACCCAAGGGCATAAACTCGGCCTGTTGTTTTAACCCACTCGTGACTCGAATTAGTCACAGGTAACTGTTTGGTCTATCCGACACGCTAATTTGTGTCAAATGCGATCTTTCTGATGCCGTGCCAGAGATATATGCTGATGAAGTCGCGCTAACCGTTTCTGAATCTGAAGAAGGTAGGATCATAACTGATGCGATGCAATGTTTCTCTTGCTGCTTTCTACAACCACAACAAATAGACTTCAGGTAATCGCCCAACACAACAAAACAGTTTGGCTCATCCTCCTCAATGTAGCCATCATTAACGCCTGGCAGAAGCGATGCTCGAGTATTGCGAAACTTGCGTAATTCATTATCGTCCTGTTCACCATGTAACTATACAAAGGTTAACCCAAGGAGGTGTAATGCTGTATAACCCTTTGAAATTTTGCAATTTCTAAATTGTGTACTTTCCCTCATGATGCTATGTAAATACCTGATTATTATTTTTTGATGACCTTGGCTTGTCATTAGGGTCTCGTGATGTCTGCGATGAGCTGTCTGCACTTTTTCGATGATTTAGCTCGGTGGTCAATTTTTTGAATTCTTCATGATCGTAATCAGGATCAGTTTCTGAACTGTCACTGAATCGTCTTCCATTCGGATTATACCTTGGTTTCAGGGGGAGTCCATGCTTCTGGTAAAAGTCCTCATGCTTTGAGTCAATTGTCAAATGGGATTGTAGCTTCCGGTTGTAGTGCACTATAAAATTGCCTGATTTGTTTATCTTGTCATTTGCACTTTCCACAGAATTTCTTACGGGATTCGTACTTGGAGCAAGGAAATTTTGGCCTTTGCGAAAGGATGCATCACGGACGCGTGCAGACTCACGAAGAATGGGCGTTTCAGATGAACGTCGGTTTGTGGACGTATAAATAGATTTTAATTGCGCATGAATGCTATGCCCTTGCAATGCTCCTGAGATGACGAATGATGAATGTCTTTTGGGAAACTGTTTGTTTACAGTATTAAAAGTCGTCATATCGTTAGCGTTATCGTTATTTTCCAAAAGTGATATGTACAGAACAAGTGCAATATTGCATTATTGTCGGATCATTTAACGTAAAGTATTTACACATAGAGACACCAATTGAAACAAAACTACAATTGTAGTTTTGTTTCAATTGTACGGTGTCTCTATGTGTACCAGCGATGGCTGCACGGTGCAGCCTGCACCCAAGACTAGTAACCAGAATGAATTACTTCATTACTCATTACTTCTCTCATTACTTCATCATAGAAACAACGCACAGTATTACGGGGTAAACACGCTGGTTGCGTTTTTGATGAGTCCGGGTACGCACTGCGCTGCGGAATGAGTCGATGAAGACACTGGGTGCGGATGAAAAAGCTGCCGAGCGTTTTTTGTCCGCTGCGAAAAAATGCACGCACAATGCGCATGAGGGCACACACCAAAAATACGCGTCCGAATGCGTTTTCTTCAGCTGGAGGCCAAAAAATATGTACGCAACTTATTCTTTTTTTAGAGTTGGATTATTTCGGGGAGAATCAAGATAGAGGAGGTCTCAATACAAATTTCATCGTGCAAATTCGAAAACCTAGGTATGGGACCGATTTATTGAGTTTGTTTATTTTTACCAAGCTCACAGTGACGTTACATAGAAACGTGTTTGCCCGTTGATTCTTTCGCTAATACCAAGGAGCTTACATAACTACAATCGAACGGGGCATTAGGAGAAATCACTTGACAATTTTCGTATTTTCCTGCACGGGACGGATTTATGGAGTTTGTTTATATTTCAAAATGATTAGTATGTCTATAACAACGAGTGTCCAGATGACTGAAAGGTCAAAGGTGACACCGTCACATACCATTCCCGTATGCAAAAGGATCTCAAGCGACATATTAGCGAAATATATAAAAGTTTAATCAATAATTAGTTAATTATAATTAAAACTATTAATTAATTATATACTGCGGAGAAATGGGGAGACGTTGTGCAATAAAATCTTGTCCAAATGGCAAAGGGAAGCCTAAAGAGACCGTTCATTGCTTTCCAAAACACAACCCCTTCCAATATCGGCGTTGGATTGATTTCTTGGAGATCTCATCATCATCACCCTCAGAAGACGACAAAAGGAATCTTGATCACTTCGGACTGTGTTCGAGACATTTCTCAGAAGATTCTTTCTCATACAAAACCGAAGATCAAAACTGGAATGCAGACGAGAAGAAGCAGTTAAAAAGCACGGCATTTCCCACTAGAATCGACCATAATCTTGCCTTGAATATTATGCATAATCGTTAGTCTTTCAAATCATAATGTATTAACACGTTTTAAGCACAACCTTTGCATAACAGCCATCCTAACTTATTAATTTACTAATTTAGGTCTACCTTACGAACACAATTATTGCAAAAATGCAGATCTTGAATCTATTCATCGTATGGAAGTTCAGGCACTGAACTGGAACCTTGAAGATAAGCAGAAACAATTAAAGGAGAAAGATGTCTTAATAAAAAACTTGCGCAAGTCGATTTCATCTCTACAGTCTAGATGCAAATATTTGGAGGAAAAAAATTCCAGCAACGAGCACTCAGTTTCAGCGGAGGACAAAATACTCCTGTGTGAAATAAAGAAGATAATGTCGCCTTCCCAAATTCGTAAGCTAAGTCAACCGGATAGGAAATATGTACAGTGGTCACAACAAGAAAAGGCGGAACTAATAGCACTTCATTCCATTTCCTCGAGATCGTACAATTATTTGAGGGCAAAAAAGAAATACCCACTGGCTTCTGAAGCTACGATTTATCGTTGGATGCGTGACGCTGAGATCGTTCCAGACAAAGTGATCACTCCAGTAATGAATATTATGGAAGCATTTCTGTACGATGCTCCGGAATATCTGCGACAATGCGGTATTGCTTTAGATGAGATGAGCATTGATAAACGCTTCTGTTATGATTCTCAACAAGATAAAATCTACGGCAATGAAAACAATGTAACCGTAATAACCGTTCGTGGACTGTTATCCAGTTGGAAGCAAGTCATTTACTTCACATTCAACTCTAATATATCGCAAGCATTAGTGAATCAAATCATAACGGATCTTCACAAAGTCGGTGCAAACGTACGATCACTCACGTGCGATATGGGGCCAAAAAATCAGCGACTATGGAAAGAAATGGGAGTTGGAACAGTTAAAAATGGACGAGTTCAGTCTTCATCGTTTGATAACATTGTATCAAAGGAAAGGATTCGAGTATTCCCTGATTTTCCACACTTATTCAAGCTCTTTCGAAATCATGTACTTGATGACACAATCACTTTTCAAGATGGAGTAATACTAAACCGCGAGATATTCTTGGAACTCATTCGGAAACAAAAAAGTGAATTTAAGATTGCACATGAAATATCACATAAACACGTATATGTACGTGGGAAACAGCGACAAGAAGTCAAACCCGCCTTTCAATTGTTTTCGAATCGAGTTGCAGAAGCAATCATATTCACTAATCCACAAAATCCAGTAAGACTGAAGCAAGCATTGAAAATAAAACTGCTAAACAATTTTTGCGATTTAGCAAATACAAGGATAAAGGAGCCCGGAAGTAACGCTTTCAAATCGCCATATGGAATGTTCATTGAAGAACAAAATGCAATCCTTGGAGAAGCCTATGAAGAGTTTTCAGAAATGCGAGTTGGTACAAGAAAACGGAAAACGTTAGCTCCTTTCCAGAAAGGACTTCTTATGTACATCAACTCTTTACGTGGTCTACTAAAGGATTTGCAATTGGAGCCAGTTGGCATTGAATACCTAATGACAGCCAAGGTGAACCAAGATTTGCTCGAGAACGCTTTCAGTAGAATCCGTGGGTTTGGACAGTTCAACGCTAACCCGACTGCAGTAGAATGCATATATCGGGTTCGTAAGCTCATCTTATCATGGAACTTCGCAGATTCTAAAAGTTCTCCAGTCAAGCCTGACGAAGATAATTTAGATAGTGTCCATCCTATTTTTGCTGGTGCTGATACTGACGAATGTCCATCCGAAAGTATTGTTCCGCTTTCGCAAAATATACTGAATGATTTGGAGAAAATTGATAACAAAGTCGAGCAAATCATTTTGAACGAAGACAATTTCGGCGTAGAAGGACGATGCGAGGAGGGGGGTATGGAGTATGTAGCAGGCTATATTGCAGAAAAAGTCAAGGAAAAGTTTCCAGAATACAGTAAAATTGCAGACGGAGGTATGAATAATACGTTTTGGATTGCCCGCATTTCGAACGGAGGTCTGGTCGAGCCGTCGGTATTTTGGTACTCATTGTTCAGAAAGTTTGAAGAGTTTTTTTTGGTGATTCACCCCTCAGGAAGTGTTAACTTGTCGAGATCAATTTGCAAAAATGTTAAGGACTTTCTTCAAAGTCGCTTTCCTAACATTCCTGTGGATATTATTAACTTTTATGTTCGTTTGCGTACAAACATTCGCATAAGAACTTTAAATAAGAAGGAGGAAGATCAATTCTTCAAGCGGCAAGCCATTCGACAAGGAATGCAATCACGTGAACAGCAGTCTGAATCCCCAGACGAATGCGAAGAAAAAGTCAACCTTACTGGAGAAGCTGAAAATCTACTTAACAGTTTGGGGGAGTTGTTATCTTAGCTATCCAGCATAAATTTAATAACTATATGAAACTTGTATTTTTCCTGTACATGTATAGAATATTAAGTTTTTAAATTAAACGTTTGCTGTTACAATTAAAAATTCATTAGCGTTATTATTTGCGTTTTTTTGTAACTGGTCAGTGGAGTGAGCGGAGTCAGGCATACGAAAATAGAGGCTAGTGAAAGATTCCTTGGTTTCTATGTAACATCGGCATTTTGACTTTTAGAGAAAAAACAATGTCATTATTTCCGTCCCATGACATGGTCCTGATATTTTGCACGTTATCTTTTCAAGTGATTTCTCCTAATGTCCCGTTTGATTATAGTTATATAAACTCCTTGGCTAATACAACGTACAGTAAAGCCTCCTTGGATTATTTTAACTTTAGCTGCCGATGACAACAGCAAGCAGCAAGGTTTGGTACCTTGTCTCTTTCATTGATTTTGATTTCCATGCTGCAAATTGAATTTAAGTATTCACCGTAGTATTCAAATATTTTAATTTAATTAAAGTATGTTTTAATTAGCTATGTTATAGTGTGACCATCCATACTATATTTCATAGGAAAG
>JAHZMV010002482.1:0-13532 GCA_027743765.1 Coecobrya sp. COE2 | reverse complement strand
TCACAACTCTTGTGCATGTTTTCTGTGTGATCATGAAATTATTAATGACAAACTGTACTGATTAATATTATTTAGAGTAAGAACAAGGTTACGTTAGGATTGTACCACAAGGCCCTACCTCCACTGCTCCCTCCCTGAACGGGTTTGCCAGTGCGCTGTATGCACACCAACATATTGTCTGTTACGAAATAAGTTTCAAAATTCATACCATATTTGAATGCATGAATAAACTTAAAACCCAGACCTAATACCTACTTACCGTTTTGAAAAGATATTTTTAAAGATGCAAAATGTTAGATTACAATGGTAATTGGAAATGATAAGCTAGCACAGATGTTCATTAATGAATGTATGAATTCTAATTAGAAAATAAGAGCAAGTTCAATTGATTGATTAATGCCATTTTACTATGCGTTCTCCTCAGGCCTTTAAGTCAAGTCTACGTGATGGTAGTTGGCGTTGAAAGGAGCATTGGAATAGGTCAGTTCTTCATTGAAACTCCACTGAACAAAAAATAATTGATACAAACGTATGTTTCCATACTAGGCAATGTCAACGATGTTCATGATTACAGAAAAAGATTTACATCGTTTCAACCGCAGTTTTATTGTCTGTGACGTGTATTTAAACGTGCGACAGTTTCCATTTAGAATATCATAAACATTGTAACTTCCGAGTATTTCACACCTTTTCGCAGAGAGCACTTCCTGCTGCTGACTTTTCATAATGGCCATAAAGGGAAAGGATATATTTCCGAGACTGATAGCATTATCGGGAATATTGAATGTATTAATTTTTGTAAATTTTACTCTCGCAAATCCAGTCATTCTTGACGATGACACTGTGGCAGTTGGAGGTATGCAAAGTTCCGTTGTTTTAAAAGGACCTATTTTTTATTATGAAAATATCTCATTGGTATTAATTTGCGTTTTCTATATGAAACTAGAAGTCTCCGAGTCCCTGGAAGCCGAAACATTGTACGCTCGGGGAACACGAGACAAGGTACAATCGTATACGACTATTAACGGACAACACATTATGATCAGTTGTACTACCGCAAGAAACCTCGACGGTGAATGCAAACCGTTTGGCGAATGTTATCCAATTTTCAAATTACGTGAACAAAGAGGAAACGATAAAATACTAAAAAATAAGGAAAATTCGGTACCAGAAGATGAAAACAGAGTGCACGATGAGCTAAATAATATATACAGAGCTGTTTCAGGGTCGTGTTCCGACTTTAATCTTAGAACCATTTCTAAAGCGTTAGGTAAGTAACAAATGGGATATTAGTTTGTGTGTATCTGTCGAATAAAAATTTGATACTATGAAATTATCTAATACAGGTCATCCAGTGCCAAAGCAAAACTACGTGTGTTGTCCTATGGAAGTTAATCACACTCGTGTCAATAGACCATCTCCTTCTCAAGCGCCAACTTATGCGAATCAACAATGTGGGGGGTATTTAAGGGCTGAAAATGAAACTCGTCCTTTAGGACAACAAATTCAGCCAAGAATTGTCAATGGCCGAGTGGCCGGACGTGGCGAATTTCCTTGGGCTGTAGCCTTGATGTTGAATGGACGCCAGTTTTGTGGCGGATCACTGATTGATTCTAATCATGTAAGCAGTAATTAGAGACTGAGTTTAAACAGAACAGGAAGCTTCAAAAGTTAACATGCGCTTTTTATATTGATTCTAGGTTCTTACGGCTGCACATTGTGTCTACTTGTATGTTATTTACATAACCTAATATTTTTTGCATTTCATTTCCTAGTCTGTGATGAATGATGATTTCAATGAAAATGTTTTATTTGTATTTAAGTATGAATCGGGGAGACGTAAAGAGAATGAGAATACAAATTGGAGATCACAATATTTATTCTACCAGTGACGGAGCTCATGAAAATCGTGGAGCTTCAGATGTCTACTATCATCGCGCTTTTAGCATGAGGACTATCGTAAGATCTGTCAAGCGCTGATTATCTTAAAATGTAATTAATTTGCTCCATTTTAAGTAGCTATTCATTTCATGAAGGTTGATGACGTGGCCTTAATTCGACTTTCTAATGGCGTGCGTTTCAACAAAAATATTCAACCAATTTGTTTGTCAACTAATTCATGGGCATGGGAAACTCATACTGCAAGCGTGGCAGGTCAGTGCACTACCAATATTTTCATTTTGATATCATATTTTCTCTTTGGACATTGAAATTACGTTGTATGATTTTGGTACGTCAGGTTGGGGACAAGTATCTGAAAGAGGTCAACAATCCTCCGTCTTAAGAACTGTCAATGTTCGTATCTGGAAGCAAAACGATTGCAGTAGAAGATACCAAGGTAGAGCCCCTGCTGGGATCACAAAAGGAATGGTCTGCGCCGGCGGTCAGGGTTATGACTCCTGCAAGGTAACTGCGACTTTTCATGCAACAACAAGTAATGAGCCTATTCGTGTATTAAAATATTTTAAAACTATTTTATAGGGTGATAGTGGTGGTCCCCTTAATGTATGGAGAAATAAACGGGCTGAACAGTTGGGTATAGTATCTTGGGGAATCGGTAAGTTTTAATAAACTTCCAAAAAGTCATGACTTTGGTATCGAATTTTTAAATTAAATTATTCCATATTCCATTGAATTCCTTAGGCTGTGGAACTTTCCCTGGAGTCTATACAAGAGTGGACATTTATTTGGCATGGATTAACAAAAATAGAAGGTAGTGTATTACTGGTCGGTGTTGAGCGAGAAGCCGTTGTGATAAATATTTCTAATGACTTATTTATTTATTCATCTGTGTACAAGTGTCAATAGTTTGATTTATGCGTATTTTTCGGGAAATTATTTATTGTAAAAACAATATTTATCATAATGCTGATTTGGATAAAAGCAAATAAAAGGCTTTTTTATCCTATAGATATTTTTCTCTTTTCAATTCGAGTTCATGAACCATTAATCAAAAAATAATAAAATGATGCTGCTGAAATGCATAAAGCATTCACAAATATATTTGCGAATATTCTGCAAAATATTTCCATTCTCTCTCCTTGTCTGTTAAACCTGTTCCTCTTACGAGCGAGAGCGTTTTAAACAATGTAAGAAGAGGATAAACTTCTCAGCATGAATTTTATTGACCAAGTACCTATTTACTTTATTTTTCAGTCTGATCAAAGAGATAAAAATTGCAGCTCCGTCATTGTTCTAGTAGCGTATAAGGATAATGCATGTTTGTATATCGTGAGGATAGGATGACAAAATGTGATCTCATCATCAATATTCAATATTGCAAATATAAAGAACATGCATACGTTTCGCTTATAGTAGCTCAATAGCCAACTTCGAACTACACCCATAACAATATTATCAAGCTCATGTACATTCATAAAGATAGACTCTCTCGTTTTTGCTAGCAGGTTCATTTACTCTGACTGACTGTTGACAAGTTCATGGTCGCCTTTCTATCGAAACTCGCTGACAGTTAAATTGATGACTAATATGCGTTTTAGTTAAGGTCAGTGTCATTTAAAATGTGTAAGCTCTGTATCGACGAATGGAAAGGTACCTCAACTCGTATCTGTGAGTCGTTCAACTCGTATTTTGATACCTCCGACCGTTTCAAGCATAAATTATTGTTTTATTTGCTCAAATATATATGGTGGTTGATTGCTCTGATCAGATATCGAAAGGGGAGTAGCTCTAATAAGCCTGATAAACTGAAGAATCCATTTTTCCATTTTTTATAATGTACGCCTAAACCTATTCGCATTGTCTGCCTTCTTTCCTTTGTTGTGACTCATGTATATTGTGTGGACCAGCAAACAACGCTAGAGCTACATTACTTGGAATTGACAGGAGGACTGACCACCAAAAATTAAAAAAAAGTATTTTCTGATTATACCCGGATAGGTTTCAAATAGATGAATGTGATCTTCTACAATGGCAGAATGATATTATGTATGTTTACAAAGATATTATTTTCACATATTAAATGCAATGTTATGCTTTACAGAGTAACGAATTCTAATTTTAAATATATTCTCCACTTATCCTACACGTATTCACGAATAAAAGCAAGTTCTATTTTTGAACCACTTGTTTAGTTGCAGGGGACGCTGAAGCTGCAGAAAAAGAAAAGTTTGGCTGGATAAGTCGTGCATTGAAAAGGGCAACTTTTAATAAGAAAATGCAATTAATTCCAATTTTCTTAATCTGCTTAATTTGCTTAAATGCGAATTTTGCAAGGACTGAAGAAACAATAGATATTGACTATAACAGCGATGATACAATTTCTCTAGAAGGTATTTTTTCATTTTTTCCATACTCTGCAAAAAATTAGTACATATAACCGAAACCTGTAAAACATACTTTTTACATAAATTGTTGAACGCAGCTCTAAACGACCAGGAGGCAACGACGGTAATTTACGATGACGCCACCAATACAACTCCACTTCCGGCCACAGATCGTGAAACACGTAAAGAAGGAGACGGTTCATCCTGCGTCACCAATACTGGACTACCGGGAACTTGTCAACCGGTGAAAGAATGCTTTCCGCGATTGTTTCCGGTAAGCGATGATGACAATGACACTCCAGGGCAAACAGGAGTCTACAACCAAAATTTGGCAAAGATATTGATAGAAGCGGCCGGATTTTGTGGAGGTTCAGTGGACATGCGTTCTGAACCAGTTCAAATAGCAAGTATGTAAAATAAGTATCTTGATATTTAATCGATTGGAATTGTTAATGCATAATACGCGTGCTTTCTGCAGAGGTCCAAAGTGGAAATGAAATTTGTTGTGCTTCAACCAATGTCTCGGGAGACTTTCCGCTGGATAATGCCACGATACCAATTGATAGCGAGTATTTTAAAAAACCATGTGGACATTTGAAAATTGATTCAAGTGGTTTACCAAACAGGGATAAAATTGTTGGTGGACGGCCCGCTGTACTTGGTATGATTTTTTTATTCAGCGCTTACTTATTAAACTTTGCAATCTGTAAGTCAAATGGAAAATGGATTCTTAGGCGAATTCCCATACATGGTCGCGATGCTCAAGAGAGGACAACAGTTCTGCGGTGGAAGCTTGATAGATAATAGGAACGTCTTAACTTGCAGCGGTGAGAATAAATGATTTTAGATTATTTCCACAAATCAGTATTATGCTAAGCATTCAATGAAATTTTATGCATTAAACTCTATTATTATTTTCAGCATTGCGTGGAATTGTAAGTGTTGATAAATGTAGGATAAACTAATTGATGTACATATTTTGGCATTTGACAAAAATGTTGTATATAATATTTTAGCATGAATAAAAACGATGTTGCCTCATTACGGCTTCAAATTGGAGATTTGGACATTTACTCCTCAAAGGACACACAACACGTTGAAAGAAGAGCCAAGAGGGTTCTGTACCACAAGGGTTTCTCCATGAAAAACCTGGTAAGAATTCACTTTGATTCAGGAAGACATTAGCAATATTTCTAAATTTTCTTCAACTGAAATTAATGCTGTGTTTTTATTTCAGGCACACGATGTACGTTGCATAGAGGAAACTTCCCATTTGATTTTAATTTTTGAAAAGCATATTGTTAAATACGATGCAGTACTAAATTGAAAATATTCATGGGATTAATTATGTATGTATAGATCGCACTTATACATTTGGATAAACCTGTTGAGTTCTCAAAAACTATTCAACCCGTATGCATACATACAGGCAATCCGGCATACGACACTGGAAAAGAGGAAGCGGAAGTGACAGGCTGGGGTACAACTTCTTATGGAGGAAGTCAGTCTTCAAAATTACTCGCTGTGAGCCTTAATGTAATTACTCAGGAGGAATGCACTCAAAAATATGCTAAAGCTTCAAAGACAATTGGTCCTGGAATGGTTTGTGCTGCATCGAAAGGAAAGGATTCTTGCCAAGTAAGAATATCCTCAGTTGCATGACTAACATCTCAAATTCTATCCAGTGTACGTATATATATTGTATAACATTCTGCTTGTGGTTTATCAGGGAGACAGTGGGGGACCTCTGGTTATGGATCCTCGCGGTCAAGGAAAGCAAGTAAGTGTACAATAAAATATTTTACAAGTTCAATAAACTGTAAATGGTTTTTGATATTAAAGCTGCATTTTAATTTTTGAATCTAGATTGGAATAGTCTCATGGGGGATAGGTTGTGCTACGTATCCTGGTGTGTACACGAGAGTGGACCGTTATTCAAGGTGGCTTAATAAAAACAGAAGCTAATGAATTGGTTTGTACTTCTGCTAGTTGGTGTTAACGGATAAATCGTTGATTTGTTGAATACACATTATCTGTGTATACTGGAAAATTGTTAATGCTTTGATTTTTCGGGGGACTATATATTGTTAAAAAGTATTTATTATAATGCAGATATGGAAAAGCAAATAAAAATCATTATTATCATTTATCTATAAATGTTTTTCTTTCCTCAAGTCGACTTTTTGAAAAGAAAGAAGAAAGCCAAAGAAAAGGCAGTGCAAGTATAATTCATGGGGTGAAATGAGAAAATACATATTTTTGGACGAATACCAATAAATATACTTTTAAGTAGCGATTCTATAATTATGGACAATGTTTTGTTATTTCATATAACATTGTGATCCATTATTATAGTATTACAGGGCACATTTCTAATTTATGATGACTAGTATACTTTGCTTGAATGGATAAGGAAAATAGGGGAACAAAGTATGTATTATTATTATTATCAACCAAACTTGGTTTTTGGTTGAGGGTTATGAGTAGATGCAACTGAAAGATGGGTTACAGCAAAAGCCGTTAGAGTTTTAGTGTTACTTAATTTCATAAAAATATTTTCATGCTAGTGTAAAAGTGCACCTTTCAATTAACATTATTTTAGAGGGAAAGCTAGTTTCAAAAAACATCATTATTTTGAAAAATCTGCAAAAATTCATAGGGATAGCTATAGCTTCCTATTTTCATTGCTTGGTTGACAAATTAAAGTTAAATCTATATTTATACCATCTCTAATAGACGTAAAACTTAAAAAAGTATTGGTGCAATAATAGCTTCTGATGTTATTAAATTACACTAATGCATTCATGGCCTTTCTTACAATTAGTAGTATCCTTATGCCTTATTAGTATTCCTTACAATCCAGTCTCAATTTTCAAAAAATGGAGAAATACATAGGTATATTTGTCAGAACTAATAAATCTAACAAGCGGCTTAGTTTCTTAGACTATTTTAATGGATATGCAATGGCGAGGATGGATGGTAATTTAGTTGTATGCCTTTTATAATTTACCTACTTGTATTTCTTATCGTTTGATATTTCAAAAGTGATTCTGCTAAAGGGTCTGCGCTGTTATTCCAAGTGACATTCTTATTCAGGTATTTGTCGGGAATAAAATTAAAGTATTTTAACCAAATTTTAGTTGAAGGAGCGCTTAAAAGTCTTAGAAAGGCAACCAAAATGCATCCTCACAAAGAAATAAAAATGCCTGTATCATATCATTCAAAAATTAGTGCATTATTATTACTCCTCCTTGACTTTTATATTATTTTCATACACACATTTTGTCAAATATTTTGTGCTGAAAGGTCAGTTTCCATCTAACAAATGTTGTGGTATCACAGTGCCCCATCATATCCTAACTTACCTTAACCCCGATTGTTGGTTGCTTCCAGTTATGATTAGTTTCTGATTATTCGTCTGGTAGCAACGTGCCATGCATTCCAGTAGAAACCCATAGTTGTACATGCAATATGTATATGAAAGATGCCGTTAAAATCCGTTAAACCACTTTCAGGTTACAGCCCGGACATCATCAAATAAAATAATACATGGAATGAAAATTGCCCACATCTGGTTTAAAACTATGAAACGATGTAACGATACACGAAATGTCACAGCTTCGTTATATTTGCTACGCTGGGATGATGCACGATGTTACAAGCTGGCGTTATGGTGCCTATAATGGATTTCAAGCTGGGAATGTATGACCCTTTCGACCCCATGTACCCAAACCAAGTTTTCGTGATTCATAACCTCTTGTAATCTTTTTTCGATTGCATTCTGTCTCTATGTGTACCAGAGTTTGATCATTACTTTCACATCAACCGACTCATAAACGTTAAGATAAAGTAAAATTAAATCGTAACTTTTGAAGCTTTCCTGGGCCTTCCAATTGTAACCGCAATACACTTCCTCTTTTATCTAGCTTATGCATTATTTTCAGATAGATCTAAATACACTTGCAGAATGCTAACTTAGCCTAATAAATTTGCATTAATACCTGGTATGATGAGCACATGAGAAAACGGATAATAGTACATAATTCAGTATCGAGTTCATGGAAAAAATAATTACCTATGTAATCATCAACTTCATTCATCTCAAAAGCAAACTTAATCATGCTCAAAATTTAATGCCTCACCCTAACGCCGCTCGACAAAATGGGAATATGATAACACCTGCACATTTAGACATGTATTCCTCGCTGCGTTCATTTACTGCTTTATTGCATTCCAAGTCCCCGGTTTTCTCCCCTATCCAACCAAGTCATAAAAGTGTGATGTGATGCTTTTTGTTAACTTTGACTATTAATTTTAATCAAACTGTCAACAAAAGTTTATTACTGATTGGAACAAAGAAAATTAACTGTTCGATTTTGATTAATTGTTTAATTAATTAATTAACCAGTGATTAACGTACAACTGCAGATTAATAAGGTAAATGAACAATTAAAAAAGATTACGTATTCAACGCAATCTATTTTACAGTTATGATTTTAAAGTAACTGATGGTTTTAGATTCATTTAGCGTCAAGGTTTTTCTTAAAATTTCAAGTTTAGAACACTGCACCTTCGTAGCGTAATCTGGAGGGATGGGACGGAGTCGGAGAAAGAAAGAGGAGGAGGCAGCCAAGGAGAAATGGGGTTTGAAGGATGCCAATACTCCAGAACACTTCTGGAGTACTCTCCCGTACGATACCCCCGAGCTTTACGACCAAGGCTTAATCAATGTTGGAACCCCATTTAGTCCGGAATTTGAGAGAGTCCTCAAAGAAAACAGCAGCAAAGACTCAGAGACCCCCCGATACACCTTTCGAAAAAGGATTTCTAAAGGAATTGGTAAGTATCGTATTCTTGGAAATGGAGTGAAGAGGTAGTATTTGATTAATTTGTAGGAATGTGTTTGTAACCACTGATTTTTATTTAATTTCAGGATCCCTACATGCAAACACGAGTCCAGATCGTGAGGAAAGGAAGAAAAACTATTACAATGGAGAGGATCTAGATGAAACTCCTAGTGCCAAGAACGTAGGTGGTCCATTTCTTTCAAATAATTCAGACGTACTTCACCCACAGATCCAGAATGATGATGACAATGTGGAAGGAGGACAGAATCTTCGGGCGGACATGAAAATTACTAGCCATTTGACCAAAGGACGGGCATTTTCAAGCGACGCATTAAGGAAAGCAGATGGACATTACCAATATGGTAAAGCATGCCAAACATTTACAACTAAAAAAATTATAAGCATGAAATATTGCAAAACTGTATCAATTGATTGCATAATTCATTCATGTGTAATTTCAGGCACCCCCAAAAGTTCCATTTTTTCATCACCTTCATCATCATCAACCATCAATTTGAATCGCAAACCAGACGAGGAAAGGGCATCTAAGATTAAAGAACAAAGAACTGGCACTAGAAAGGATACTTTGTTAGAAGCAATAGTTAGAAAAGGTAATACATAAATCGAAGTTGAATATTTTATGCACATTCTAGTGTAAAGTTTAATATTAAAATTTCTGGAGCTGACTGAATAAATGAATGACGATTTGGTTGTTTTGTCATGTGAATAGGAAAAAATGGAACAGAGAATCCAAATAGTTACAATGGTTTAGAGGAAGAAGTCAAAACTGACTGGGAAATGTCAAATTTTCGGTTAAATGCAAAGTTACCGACAAAAAATCTAAAGAAGAGTGGCCATAAATTACAAGACGCAAAAGAGACGGCGGAAGCAAATTCAAGTAATTCGTCATTCTCTCATTAACTATCATTGTTTTGAACGTGAAAGTAGTGTCAATTTGGTGTTTACGTGTTTATGATTTTTCATAAAGGTAAAGCCAAGCGGATTAAGAAAGATGATGATCAAATGGTGGAAAACAGTGACGATGACTTTAAACCTTCTAAGACTCCATCTCGACAAAAGGAAACAAAAGGTAAATAACAATAAAGCAGAAATGATGATGATTCATTGCTGACAACTGAGGGTGTAAATTCAAGTTAATTGTCATTATATCATGTTAGGTATCTGTCTTTCACCCAACAACAACCACGCTGAAATGGCCACCCAGTACAAGTACAAAAAGAAAAATGAACAAGGAAAGAGGGGAGATCAACTGAGAAGCTTTCCACAATTTAGCAGAAAGATAGAGAGTCAAGATAACATCCCATACTACGACCTGTCCTCGGATGAATCTTTTAATGATTCCAAGGAAGACGCCGCAATCATCGACTTGACCACTGTACCACAGCGAGATAATAAAGCTACGCCAGAAAATGATGATGATTTTCGTCCTAAAAAGAGAGCCAAATTGCTATCAAATATAAATGGTATGTTAGATCATAGGAATTTTAATTGTGCATGTGCAATGGTAAAAGGGGGTTTGTGTGCTGTTTTCACTTATCATGGATAATTGATTCTTCAGTGTCATCATCACACAACAAGTGCCAATGCCTGGAAATAAAAGTGGAAATCGTAAGAAACTGGATCTTTCGGTTGGGTTTGGACGAAAAAAAGATACGGATGGCAGACTGAACTGCGACAAAGAACAAAAGTATGTACCGTGCTGGGATTGCAATGGCGAAATGATCAAAGAGACGGAAATCACACGCCATTATTGGAACTTACACGCGTTCGACGCTGAGTGCCCATTTTGCAAGGACAGATTAACGAGTTACATAAACATTAAACGCCATGTAGAAAGTCACCACAAACGGGAAATTGGACTTCATGACGCCAAAGCGACATTAACGCAACGGAGAGGGGGTGCGCTGTTGGAAAAAATGCTACAGGTGGTTCGAGTTCCAATAAACAGCCAAGTTCTTCAGAGAGAGCAGTTTATCATTGCCTACGACAGCAACAAAAACCGACAATGTTTTGTGTTTGAGGAACTCTATCCGGACATGATTATGACTAAAACTGATTCCGATGCGTACATTTACGAAGAGGACGATAACCTTCCCGACAAACAAGTTACCCCCGAGGCCATCAAATATGTGGGATATGGGAATGGTCATCTGGCTGCAGCGAGAAATCACAGAAACTCTAAAAATGCAATTTCAGAGACATTCTTAATGAGCAATATAGTAGCAATGCGGAGACGACTGAATGATGGCAGGTGGAAGTCATTGGAATCGTTTGTGCGTACTCTGGCCACAAAATGGTCATCGGTTCTAGTCGTTACGGGTCCAATTTTTGACAATGAGCTGTAAGTGGTAATTTTCTTTCAATTATTGTTAAAATTGATATGAACACTCTTACCTCATACTGATTTTGCCTTAATTAAAAAATTCAGGAACCCACCCATCGAGACCATTGGGGGAGTGGACGTACAAATTCCCACAAAGTTTTTCAAGTTTGTGAGAATGGAGCGTCCAGGAGAAGAACCAAAGCACCTAGCGTTTATTATGCTCAACATTGACTATGAATTGGTATCCTCTATCTTCAAGGATCTGGTATCGATTGAAGATTTGGAGAAAGAAACAGGACTGTGTTTCTCTGGATCAAATGAGCAGAAAAGGACTAGTGACATTTTTTCTCCCATCAATAAAATCACAGTTCATTATATCTCAAAGTCTGAACAATGCAATGGCGATGCTAATCACAATTTTCAGGTTGGTTACAATTCGTATAGTTTATTAAATATGTTTACAACTAGAATTGCTTTATGGGGTGCAATGAGACACGGTTTTGTTTAGGTTTAGTTAATTTTACCTTGAGTTATTGTTTAACAATTTCTACCAATAATAAGGGATTAAGTTATGATATAAGAAATTTTGAAAGGCAGTAACAGATTTAAAGGCTCCTCCGATTTGTACTCAGTACTACGCCATCAATCTTCGATGTACGAAGCTATTTGGATGAGTTAATTATGGCATTGGAGTATAGTCCGCTTGATTGTTTCCGCAGTCTAGCTTCACGATGTCATTTCTCCTTTTCAACTGTGGTTATTCAGTAATAGAGTATCATATGTAACCGTGGGCTTATAATTGGTGTTTGTACTGGTGACGACATGATCGATTGTAATGATTCTGGTTTTAGTTTGTAATTTTTACTTTCCTCATTTAAAAACGCATTTGAACCCATGGAACACACTAATTGGAATGATGATAATGAATAAGATGGTTGAGAAGATTATATCTGTTTATAAAGGGGTAAAGAAGCCAGATTGTTTTAACTGGCTTGGAGTTGGGTCACAGGCATAGCTTCCTTCCCCCTTTTAATATTTTTTTAAAAAAATACTAGCACCGTTAAAAGTCATGTCATGATATTTTGGGGAAAAGACAGTTACCATTTTAACGCTCCAATGACATTTTAGCTTTCTCAAATATTGGATGAACTTTCAAATGTGTACTACTGTGCAAATCTGCGAAGCAATCAATCTCATTTTTGGTTACAGATGTGTGCACTGACTGATCTGACTAATTTTCTTTCATTTAAACATTTCATTGTTTATTTGTATAGTCATAAGTAAATAGTTTATAATGGAATGGACCAACAAACTAATCTTATATTAAATATTAATGATAGGAAATAAGATTACTTGGTTCATTTACTTTTGTTATTAAGTTACCCTGTAAAATTCAAATCATTTGTGAAGTAAAGTAGTATGGTCACTTGGAGGCGAGGTTCATTTTTTGCCACAAACTAATTCAACCGTCTACATCTTTCAGTGTGTTAAAAAGGACTGCAAATTCACGGCGGCAGCCCCAAGGGATGTTCAACGCCATTGCAAAGAGGAACATGAGGAACTGCGAGTTATTCCGTGTTGGACATGTGGAGGAAAGCTGTTCGAGCATAATCAACTACGTGATCACCACTATGAGTACCACGCGTTCGAAAGCAAATGTCCTTTTTGCGATCGACAGGTTGCCAAATTTGGTTTCGTTCACCATCATCTTGCCCGTGCGCACAAGCGAGAAATGGGATTACATGAGGCGATAAAAAAATTGGAGCCACCTTCCAAGAAAGGATCACTAGTCGAAAGACTACCTCAGCTTGTCCAAATCCCCGAGAATAATGAGGTGATAATAAGGGACCAGTACCTGGTGGTTTTCAACAAAGCACAGAAACGCCAGTCCTTTGTCTTTGAGTGCCTGAATCCTGAGATGATGGAGAGCATTGAAAAGGAAAAACTAGATAGAAGAATCTTTACTTACAAGCTGGATCCTGACCTCCCACCAAAGCAAGTTACTCCACAGGCAATCCAATTCCTCGGCTATGAAAATGGCCATTTGGCAAACTG
>JAHZMV010002481.1:0-18505 GCA_027743765.1 Coecobrya sp. COE2 | reverse complement strand
CTATAGACATAGATTGAGACTCGGCCGCTACCAACTACCCGAAGCTGCTCTCCCCCACCAACGTGAAGCGGCTCTCCCGAACCAACGTGAAGCTGAAGTTGTAGATTTGGAGCCACTACCAGCTGATGTGGTCCAGTTTCCTCCTCCCGACGTTGTTGTAGAGCTTCCCTATGAAGCAGAAAATGATGAGCAAGAGGTCGCTCTAGTTGTAGAGCAGCGGGAAGTTTTGGAGGATGAGCCAGCCATGGATGTTGATGCGCAGGAAAATCTGCAGGGTCAGGCTATAGCTGAAGCACCAGCTTACCAACAAATGTTTGCAAATTTCAGGACAGAAGTTTCTCGCATATTGGAGACACATTTTAGATGTGTGATTTGTATGGATAGTTTTGCAAATGTAAGGTTCATAATTTGCTTAAATTCACTGTAAAGGTAAATGTGTTCAACAATTTGTGAGATTTTGTTGTTTTGTACAGTCTGTCATGCTGGTTTGTCATCATTCCTTATGCCAGGATTGTTGGACTGGAATTACGACCCATGAGCGAAATGCACGAAGTTGGAGGTGTCCAATTTGTCGCCATCCTGCAACGTCTCTTCCTAGAGAGTTTTTATCTCGACAGGGACGTTACAAAGCTTGTCGCCCATCTCTGTTCCAAGGAGTCTGCGATGAACTAAGATCTCTTATAAACCAATATCCCGAATAATTCCATCTCTCATACTACATTTTCCTTTTTTCCAATGGTTCTTCTTTTCATCCTTTAGCTACATTTTTCCTTTTTTTCCTATTTTTTCTTCTCAAATGCACATTTTCCTTTTAACCAATTTACCTATTGCACTTCCTTATTAGATGGAACCTACTGAAGAGCAAATTAAATACAGGATTGCGGAGTTGATGGCCCACGATCGTAGAGGACAAACCAAAGATGCGCTGAGGGTGAGGTCTGTGAGGGACCTTCAAAGGTTCAGGGGTGAGGTAAGCTTTCTATTCATTTTGTAATAATGTTGTAAAATGATTGATGTTATTTTTATTCACCTGATTCACTGTTTCAATTTCACTTATTTAAAATATAGTTACTTTGACGATGGTTAAATGTTTGATATAACCATACTCTCCTTTTTCTTCTGAATTTTACATAGTTCATCATCCCTATATTACCAACCGAGGAGGAGGTTAAAATCTTTATGAGGACATCTTTCTACAATGATCAATTTCGGAGAAACAATGTTGCGTGGGTCAAGAAAGAATCCGGCCCAGTGTATGAAGTGAAATATGCAGCTGCATACGACGAGCTTGTTAACCGAAGACGTGTGATGGCTTGCTATTCGTAAGTTTGCTACCTGTTGATGGCCCACGATCGTAGAGGACAACCTGAAAATGCGCTGAGAGTCAGCGCTATGAGGGACCGAAGGTTCAGGGGTGAGGTAAGCTTTCCATTCCTTATTGTATTAAAGTTGTAAAGTTTTCCTTTTTCTTCTGAATTTTACATAGTTCATCATCCCTATATTACCAACCGTGGAAGAGGTTAAAATCTTTATGAGGACATCTTTCTACAATAATCAATTTCGGAGAAACAATGTTGCGTGGGTCAAGAATGAATCCGGTCCAGTGTATGAAGTGAAATATGCAGCTGCATACGACGAGCTTGTTAACCGAAGACGTGTGATGGCTTGCTATTCGTAAGTTTGCTACCATATTTCAAGTTTCTATTACGTGTAAAATAATATGCATAATGTCCAAAATAACAATCTTTTTTGTTATATTTCAGACGACGTCGATTCCCGTTTTAATTTCTTCCATGACTTATTCTGTTTTCTTTATTTTGATGCATTTTAACATGAACATTTGAATCTTGATACTCAATAAAATAATTCTCATTTTTATTGTAAATGAAATTTAAACTCGGTTCAACTTACTATTTTTTCAGCTACATGTTATGATTATTTATGGAAAGTGCCATGCTGTATTTTATTCATTTACTCACCTTTTATGAATGAATGTTTTTATCCGTTTGATTAATGAATGAATATGAAAGAATAGTAGGTGTAGGTCATGGAGTTGAGGTAGGTAATGGACAACCGGTTTCGATACGTGTTCAAAACCGGTTCAAGGACGCTGAATGACGTTTGTGGCGTCTTCCGCTCAATTTCCCAACTACTGATGGCATATTTCTTATGGAGTCACAAGGAGATAAAGCAGTTATTTTTGGAAATTGTCATAAACTGAAATTGTGTAAGAACTATAAAGTTTCCATCAAAGACGACACAATTAAAAAGCAAATAAGTTGGAGAGGGAAAACGATGGAATGCATAAGAACGAGAATCATGACATCAATGTCACTACGAGCATTGCAGAGGTAACAGAGCAGCAACCCAAACTTGAAATCAAGGAGCGAAACAATTGGCAAAAAAATCAAGGTGACCAGGTTTAGCAGCGTGGTGAGCTCAAGCAGCAGAAAGAAGAAAACGAGAATTTTGAGAAAAAGGGAAAAGAAGAATCTAGTCTATTGAGGCTGCGAACACCTGAAGGAGAAACTGAACAAATAACTAACTTTGCATATAGCTTATGCCACAGCAATGAACAGTGGCCGGCATGGTTATGAGTATTTAAGTCAATAAAAATTCAATTCCATGCGAATCAATTGAGGGAAAATGGATTGCATTATAACAAAGAGCAGTTACAGATATATCGCAAAAGAGTGAAACGTGAACTAAAAATTGACGCAAAAGCCGTGTTTCAAAAAAAGTCAAACTGGAGAATTTATGGCACGCTTTTAAGAAGTTTATACCCCTTCGCTTCAAAATAGATTTTTCTTTAGTTAGAATTGATCCGAATGCAATTAATGAATATTATTGTACAATGGGGTTTTGCCCAGGTGCTAGTATAAAAAACACAATTGATGATAGAATCAAATCAGTGAAACCGCAAATACCAGGAATGTTTTTGTCAGGAGCATATCGCAGACAGATTGATTTTTAGCATGGAGAGATTTACGAAAAAAGCTTTCAAAAAAGGAAGACACGACAGGGTTGGTTAAATTTTATTTAGACCTACTTATTGGGTTGCCTGCTGTTAAAAATATTCTTATGCGATTTGTTAACATGTCTTTCGATTCAGGAACTGTTCTAGTCGATTAAAGGTAGTACGTGTAGTACCAATTCCCAAAGTTGAAGGCGCTAAAGAATTGAGCGAATTTAGACCAATATCAATAGTGTCAAACTTGCTTCTATTATTAGAAAAGGTTTATCATAATAAATTGGTTCAATTTCTTGCCGAAAATAATACACTGACAGATAAGCTGTTTGGGTGCCGCAAAGGCCACTCTACCGAGATGGCTATGTTGGCAGTTACTGATATTGCCAGAAAGTTCATTGACAAAGCTTTTTTTGCTGTCGTAGTGTCTCTTGACTTGAGAAAAGCTTTCGATAGTGTCAAGTGTCAAGCTTTCAAGGGTAACATGTCCATGTTATAAGGTTATAGGTGAGCAAGTATGGATCTGCCGCAATTTTTATATCATGTTTTATATAATTCAACCCAGTATCGTTATATAACAATGAGATCTGATCTGAGGCAAAACCAACCTGTTTCTGTGTGAAAATATTAGACAGTTAATGTAAAACAAAATTCTAATCTAACCTAGCTTTATATGAAAACTTACACACGTTAAGATGATTGTATATTGTATATTATACTAATGTTTGGAATGAATATGCAAACTCATGTAAAATAATTTAAAATTGTTTAATTTGAACTCTTAATTATGAATTGGAACTGATTATGAAAAAAATGAATATTGATCCGGTAGCAATGGGTTATTCCCAAGGGTTACCATGAATAAACAAAATCAATCAAAAAAATCAATAGCTATTTATATAGGTATAAAGTATTAACTTAAAGTACATACCTGGTCCATGTTTCAAATTATGAGTGTTAGTTGTCACGGGGAAGTCGTCAGCAACATCGGAAAAATCCTCTGATAATATTTGCCATATTATTATTCTGTTTTTTCCCTCCATTTTATATTTTGTTCACCGTTAATATTTTAAAATAAACAACGCAAATGGCAGAATTAAGTAGCCCGGCAGTTTTTTAGGGTGGTGGCAATTTTTCAAAATCAAACCGCCTCTGCACGTCAATCAAACAATCAAACGGTAACCGCCAAGCGGTAACTGCCAGTTTCAAACTAAGGACGGATTTTTTCATTTCTGGACTTATCCCGTCATTCTAGCATGAAATCTCAATCGCCCCAAAAATGTTTGAAATCGCTGCAACTGTCAAACGGTAACTGTAAATTTCAAAATAATGGCGGATCCTTTCATTTGCCAGTAAGACGAGTTGACTGATATGCCACTTGCCATATGTTGTCATTTGAAAATTTCGAGGTGTTAACGGTTTTTAACGGTTGCCGTTAACCTCGTGCGCCCAAAATCGGCTGGGATTATCTTTGGGGAAAAAGATGATAAGGGGGTCCCTTATCAAAAAAATTGCCCTGAAAGTAATGCTGACTAATAGGAACTCAGCATAACGTTTAGGGAAATTTTAATTTTATTAATATTTTAAGGGCTGTTCATTTGTAGTAGGTTAGGTTAAGTATATTAAATCTAGGTTAGGTTATTTTAGGTTAGGATAATTTAGGTTAGATAAATTTATGTTTATTAGGTTAGGTTTCATTAGGTTAGGCTAACTTCAGATTTGAGTACGATGAGGTGAATTGAAATCTTAACTTCAAGTTTTGAACTCCGCTCATAATTGTTCTTTCAAAAACTATAATTGCCCCAAACGTTATGTGGACTACTTATTAGTCAGCATTACGGTTAGGTAAGTGTAATGCTCACCCCCAAAATCAATAGGGTTCTTCATCAGTGCATGTAGTATATACATACAAAATTTGGTTCAAATCGGTCAAGCCGTTTTCAAGTTACAGCGCGGACGGCCGGCCGGAGGGCCCTGCCAACAGGAAATTAGGAAGTAGCTTCCTATCGGGCTACCTAACAATGTAATTAAATTCCATACATTTTAAACAAATATAAAATTAGGAGGCTATCGTTTATCCACGACGATATACAGTCTTTGTTGCAACTTGCACCTCTTGCTTTGCTACGTTTAAGAAAATAAATTGCAAGACAACTTTTTCACAACGTGTTACTTCGTGGGCTGCTATGAGCGAACGCCTTTTGGTGGCATATGAAAAAGTTGATATGTCGTTTTGTGTACTGAGAATAATATTTAATGGCGGTTTTGCACGGGGGGCGAAAAAGTTGCTATGGCATGTTTTGAGGCAAAATGAGATTTTTAGTACGTTGAATAGGCCTATTTCTTGCTATTCAAATGATGCATTACATGTATGATATTGTCAGATCAGAGATGAGGTAATTTGAAGGTACATAGGATAATATGAGATGATGATGATAAGATGACGCTAAACCTTAATTCGAAGGAAAAGCTTACGTCGTGTGACGCTATACCTTTACAACTCCCCTTATCTCTGGTCGTGTTCATGTACACTGAATAGACACTTCAACTGGTAGTCGGTTTTTTAAGGTGAAAGGTGACGATGACAAAAATCGGTAGCACAACACAAAATGTTTTCAGGGACAATTGATAGTCAATTTTTTATTTCTAGTTCTGCATACCTCTATATGCACTCTCTCTCCTCTGCTTCACAATTTCCACACAACAAATAAATATTTTGAATCCTTTCCCAAACACAACAATGGGAAACAAATAATAATACTTTCCATCTCTCCACCACCCACACAAAATATTATACACGAAAATCCTATCTCTCTCTCTACTCTGTTTCTCCTCTCTTGCTCTAACAACTGTCAAAAGAATAGTGAGAGATCTCCCCTCTCTCTGTGTATTATTTTCTGTCTTCTTTATCAACAATAAACCTCTGCTTATCAAAGGGAGCGTGCACCCGTCTCACCTCGCCATATCTCCTTGTGGCAGGTGCTTGGTGGTGTACCGACCTCCTTTATAATATTTAAATAGTCATTAAATTAAAAGAATAGATTCTCTGGGTAACTTTTTTGTAACGCTATGGTAATTTGTTGGGTAGCATGACTTGCTGAGGCTGCTTCCTAAAATCATGAGGTGATGCCGTATCAACTTTTTCGCCCCCCGTGCAAAACCGCCATAGCATGTTTTCCTCAGTACACAAAACAACATATCAACTTTTTCATACGCCACCAAAAGCCATACCAACTTGTTTCCTGCGGGCGACGATATATGGTGTTGTTATCAAAACCCTACTGTCGAGACAAAACTAAATATTGCGTTTTCGACCGTTTCGCAAGAACTACAAGGTAAGGAGGGAAGGGTGGAGAAAATTGATTATGCTTTGAACTATTGTTAGAGGTAGAAACACGGAAAGTTCGACAATATTGGAGGAGATGGAGTCAATGGAAATGTAAAACGGACGAGAGATGTTTCAAAAACCTATGGTAGGTAGCGACAGGAGAAAGAGTGAGCGCAAAATTGCGAAAAGCATGGAAGAGTTGAAAGCGTAGGAAAGTTTAAGAGAGCGGGGGAGGGATGGTGAAAGTGTTGTTGGGAAGTGTAAAACGACTGGAGAGAGGCCTGTACCTCCACTATGACAAGACAATTATATATTGTGTGATATATAACCTAGCATGATTTGTCTCTTCGGACACCACTCTCTAACAACACACAACTTAATACTGTATCCTTGAAGCAAACCTCCGAAGAGAGATATTTACTTCAGCGTTACATATTGCGGAATAAGAGACAAATTGTATTTATCTGTGTCCCATGCAAATGACTACCTAATACGTTGAAAAGGAATGCGCTAACAATTATAGGTGTTCCTGCGGATTTTGATGATGAAGGAAGATGAAGCTACTTAGAATATTTTTACTTGAATATTTTTTTGTTAATGAAATGATTTGTTAAATTTAGAGTTCAATATTATGTTTTATTTTTCTTTGTTTGCTATTCATGGAGAAATGTTTTCTCTCCATGAACTTATTACATAAATTAATAATCCAGTTTTTGCTTGTTTTTGTTTCCGGTTAGTGCGTTTTCAGTAAAATTAATTCTACTTCCGTTAGGTACTTCCGGTCCCAAAAGGGGGCATAAATAGAGGTTGAAAATTGTAAAATGGAGTCTTGGTGTAGCCTGATAACTTGCAAACGTGTCTTGCAAACGTACCTGCAATTCACATTTTGTAATAAAGTCATAGTTATTTCATTCCATTAAGTTGATCTTTGGGGCTTTATTATTTTGTCACATTGTTTCCTGGATAAATCTCAAGTTGGAGATTATCTGGATGTTCATAGTTTCCTGGGAAACTTTCACGTTTTGACGGTTTTCTGGAAGAACCTTGTTATCCTGGAACAGACTAAGACTCCAGTTACAGGGGTCGGAGACTTCCGGAAGTTGACGCTGTCGTGTCTGGTCCTTCGAGAGTTTTTAGCCATCTTGTGTTTTCAATAGTTTGTCCTGTCTTGACAAATTGTGGGAACAATGGGTTTACAGGCATGAATATATTTTTTCTTAGTCTTCGCTTTACCTGGAAGTACTGTGTAAATCGAGATATTGATTATTACATATTGTCTGTGATTTTTAGAATGAGCCACAGCAATTTTGTCAGTCCTGACATAGGGCCGCAGTAATTTTTGAGGCGAATTGAGAACGATAAACCAAAATGTTGAAAATTTGATGGGAGTCATTTTGGTATATAGTTCTCAATTCGCCCCAAAGATGCATGGATATGATCAAAAACCGTTTTGAGCCATTTTTGGTTTTGACTTGTTCCGGACGATAAATTTTATTAAAAATCTCAGAAAATCTTATAAACCCTTTTATTATTATCCTCTGAAAATTTGGTGATGATATAAAACTTCTTTTCTGAAAAAATGGCCAAAAACTGTTTTCAGCCATTCTTGGTTTTGGCTTGTTTTTCGAGACAAACATGATAGTAATGTATTTTATTTGTAGGGAACCTAATTTAACTTACATTTTACAGTTACATTTTACAGGAAGGATAATTGTAGCTCACGTTATGGTGACAATTTTATAAGATCACAAATGCAATATTTAATGAAAATTAGCATTTTCCAAGATTAGCTTTTCGTTTATCTAATTTCCTTTATCCTCGTAGAACATTATCGTTAACAAACGTATAATTGCTTTATAATTGCTCATTTGTGTGATATTTTGAATTTTGTAAATGCAATTTGTGTGCTGGTGGTTAGATAGGGTTGCCTGAGAAAACGGTTTTCTTGAAAACCGGTTTTGGAAAAATGGTTTTCAAGAAAACTGGTTTTAACTTCACAGACATGTTCACTTCCTCCAAATAGAGTTCATGTGTGTACCACACACTGGACTTGAAAAAAGGAAACAATTCTAGTAGTTGATAATGTTGTTTAAATCCAGGATATCTGAAGAGAACTGGTTCGGCAGATCAGCTGAAATCTATGGCTTATGGCATGCATACTAATAAATTTTGGGAAAATGTTCACATGTATTTTAAATGCATGACCTCACTTACGTCATCAAAAACATTGGGGCAAAGTGCTAAAAAATTCCTCATCCGCCGTACCCGTTCCCTTCAGACATCCTGGTTCAAATCATCCTGTCTGATGTAGTTGTATAAACCATTTTAGTGGAGAAGAGTAACATGGTATCGTAATATTTAAAGCACAGAAACGTTGTGGGTAGAGTTCCATTCTAATAAAAATGCGAATGCAAATGAATCACATGCAAGCAATTATATGTTTAATTAAAGGTAACAAATGGATGAAATTAGTACAAGATATATACAAAAATGGATAGCGCAAACCATTTTGCCAAAAGGTGCAAAATAACATCCATGTAACATGTTTGTTTAATCCTTAAATTGCAGCAAAATGCAAGCAAGTCAAAAAACTCACACAAATAAAAAGTATTTATTGCCGTAATTTATGGTGAGGAAATTTTTACTACAAGAAAACCTTTCATTCTACTGCTGTAACTCTCTAGTGCATTCTATTCTCAAATTGCAGATTTATATCTCTAACCTGATTTCAAAAGTGGCAATATTTTTGGATTCTCAGAATTGTTATTTTTCCTGCATTTGTGATATAACAGTTGGATTACAAAATAGTTTTTCTGGAATGCAAAAGTAGGCACATGTATTGCGAAGTGATTTTCTTTTACTGTGGACGTAATGGGAAGTTAATATTTATGACGCTTTCAGGTAATTAGCATTCGAATGGTGTCATATACACAACATTTGATTTATTAGCATTAAGTAAACAATCCTGTTATCAAAATTCCGAACATCATTTCCAATCACTAAGATAGATAGATAGACGTCCGATAGATGCCTAAGGATCCGTCTTTTGATATGCTAAAATTAGTATTCAATATTAAAATAACGTTTATTCACTAAATCTGGTAATTATTGTAACTTTGTTAATGCTAGCATTTCAGAACTCTAACATATCCATTGTTTGCATGTCCAATCGCCCATTTCAAACTTTAGCACATAGCACAATGACTGAATCCATTCTTCAAATTCAAACAGATTACAAGCCATTAGTTTAATATCCATGTCAATAGTTTTGATATAGAATGTGTGCCCATGGCTTCGCTGTCTGATATTGGATTTGTGATATATCTAAAATGAAACAATAACATTCACATAACATTAATTATTGACATTTTATGTTCAGCGTTTTATTTCTATGTTATATTTTACTGCACAACACTCGTCTAAGTTCACGACGAGTTTCGAGTCGATACTTGAAGCGAGTTTAAAACACTCCAATTTATATTGATCATTTGTTCCTTTCGTAAGAACAAAATATCGTTCTGTCCAGAAAAGGTCCTGAATAAAAATAAATTTTGTTTGGGTATACTCTAACTGATATATGGAATTACTTAGCCTTAGTATATTCTACTACACAAAATCCTAAATGTTACTTGTAAGACACATCCTATCGACTTCCGTCGTTTACTCAGCCGACCATGATGTACAATGTTTCCCATTGGAAACTCCATGCTGTAAAATGGTGATAATGCTTTCTTATGTAAATGTAAATATTTCGGAATAAAAACAATTTCACCTTTTTGCAAACTTTTCCTAAATAAACCGCTGAGTGATCGAAGTCTAAGAGATAAATGAACACGTACGTATGTATGGAAATATGTTATGAAACTATTTAATGGTTTGATACTTGAAAATATTTATGGATTTCTTTTATGTATGTAGTCATTAATAATAATATAAATAGCAATTATGAACTCAAGGGCAAGCACTAAAATAATCCATAAATATACTTACGTCTGATGAACATTACTTATAGTTGAGGTTTTAGTGGCCATATGAATTTTGCGTTAATAGCCCAACAATAACGAGTTTCTTGTTAAGAAATAAAATATTTGTTAAACTAAATCAAGACTTACTCTGATAATCAAGACAGTTCATATAGTGATGTCTATATTTTCTATCAATGCAGAATTCTACAATTGATAATGTTCTCTCTACCTCCCCTGAAATCTATTTCAAAATTTGGAAAATATGGTGTGGAAAAATTCACATTTTCGAAATTTTTAAAACTTGACCTCGTGACCCGGCCTGTTTTTAACTTTTTCTGATTTTCTCTTTTGTAACCTCGGGAGCCTTGCTCAGGAAATGTCCATACCAACTTTCAGACAATTCCGTTAAAATATGTGGAAATTATCGCGTGCCCTTTGAAAAAACCGTTATGGGGCCGTCATATGGAATGGTTAATGTTTAAAAAATATTTAAAATGTGATTTATGCCTAATTTGTCATGTAGATTACGATTATTACATTTATTTTTAGTTTAAAAAATACAAGGTTTGAAGCCTTCCTATTCCCTATGGAGTTGCTGATATGTAGAAAGTAAACTAAGGCAAACCACCCATGCGTTTACCACCTCATCTAATTGAGTAGGTTGAATTACTTCACTTTCTAAGAGTAATATACCACATCTGGGGACGAGTATTTTTAAGAGTTTACTAACTATTTAAAAGTTTTTTAGTGCTTACAGTTTGCTAAAACCGTTAAAGCATATGTTTTCACGCTCGTTTTACTGTCCAGTAAAGAAATTGCTTGTCCGGCACCACCAAAAGTAGAGTAAATGCTTTTCCAAGCACCACCAAAAGTAAAGTAAATGCTTGTCCAAGCATCCCAATAAGTAGAAGTCTCATTTCACTTACAGTTTCCTGTAAATCAACGCTCCTGTTTTGATGTCGACTAAAACCGCACCGAAAGTACAAGCAAGGTACAACGATTCCGACACCGGAAGTACATCCAGTTCTGACCAGACACCAGATCCAGAAGCTCGGTCTAGTTCCAGCAATCAACAGCTATAAAGCTCTAAAGAATGCAAAGTTCAAAAAGAGGTATAAACCTGATAGAAAACCTACTATTATTACGTAGATTGAAGTGTATAAACTAACAAGATTGTCCACGTAATTAGAAATGTGTTGTAAGCAGCGAAATTCCATAAAGTTTTGCTATTCGCAGAGACTCATGAGTGGCCAGCGAATCACAAGCTTATATGGAAAATTTTAAACTCTCCTTACGCGCGAAAGGCCCATGTAAGCTGATTTTGCATTGGAGTTGTGCTGCTCACAGCTGTCTGCAGTGCTTGCTTTTTTCTGAGCGGGCTGCCGCTCAATTGCCTTGCTTGTGCCATACCATAACGTGGCGCGCACAATCTTGTAGTATATACGATTATCTTTCCTATTATTACAAAAGGAATCAACATGGGTGCAATTGGAGGATTACGTCCGTTTAACAGTGCTAACGACGATTTTGCAATGTGGATTGGAACCTACAAAGCGTTTTTGGCTGCCAACAGCATCAAAATCAGCGACACTGAGAACGCAAGAATAGTGTTATTGTCTTCCCTGGGCCTCCCCAACTACACTCTACTTGTCAATCTCATGTCCCCAAACGACCCCGAGCAAGTCAAGTCATCATTGACACGCTCACCAAGCACCTGAAACCTGCCCCAACAGTGCTTGCTGACAGGTACCGCCTCATGTCCCGAAAGCAGAAATCACGCGAGTCAACGTCCCAGTACGTTGCGTCCCTTCGTACTCTGGCAACCCATTGTGAATTCAAGGCTGATATGTCAACCCGGCTCTGTGATCAATTCATCTTTGGATTCCTGATTCAACTCTCATGTCACGTTCCGTGAGCTAGTTCCCGATCTCGCTGCATGGATTCGCACATTCTGAAGAAGAAAGAAAGAAGAAAAGTGGACTCTTGGAAAAATAGCTCTACAGCAAAGTCCCGTCACATATTTATGTGAAGTTATCGGAATACAACTGACACGTCACGTTGACCACATCCGCCCAGCAGCAAAGCGTCAACAACCTGAAGATGATCAGCATGTGGATCATCAGCAGCAGCTTGTTCCTGACGTTGTTTCTCACGTTCCCCCTAGACGAAAGCCTCAGCGTTTGTCTCGTAATAAAATTGATTATAAAGATTAAAGTATTTAATTAAAAGGGAGGACACGTAATATTTGTTAGTTTGTCCAATATGTAATGAAAGTTTATGTATGACTATGGGTTGTATCACATTGCCCACATGTACTTGTTTGGTCAAATTGTGTTATACACTTGATCCGCGTGCTCCTCACACATCAGACCATCTCCAGAGTTCTAGCTGTGAACAACTCCTAATAAATATGTACATAGTAAACTAAACCAAACCACCCATGCGTTTACCACCTCCCTTCCCAGGAGGGAAGAAACCCGGGTAAAGTTCTCAAAATAGCCCGGTGTGGTTATTATGAGGAAGATTTTATTGGAAGGTGGGACGAGTTTCATGAAACGTTTTTAATTGGAAGAGTGTTTTAATTAGTGTACAGGGTCCCACAGACGTGGATGAACCAAAACATTTTACCATTACATTAAAATTACATATCGCACTTTTTTTCAACTAGGCTTATCTGAAAGCCAAGATTCTAAAATTTCATATTCCATTGACTCATAATTTATAAACCGGCCCAGCCAGGAAAAGAGGTATTAAATTTTAAAAAGTTGTCAGTTTAACACAGTTAGATATGGATAGCAACAGTTACTGGCAGATCTTTCCAGGTTAAATGGACCAATCATCCCTTTGGCCTACTAAATGAACTGTTTAGCTTGTGTGATGCGCATCCATTAGATCATGGCGATTTATATATGCCTAGTTTAGTTAATTGCGTCATTCACAGATCCGTTCATGTGAAAGACACATTCGCCTCTGCATATCGAGCTTATCATGGTGGAAAAAATCTGGCAGGCATTGACACGAGAATGGCGTGATAGAAATCTCTTCTGCTTATCTTGGCCTGAGAATTCCTGCACATTCGAAGAACTATAAGGTTTTAAACTCAGATCTTTTTTTAAAATAACCTATGTTGATGGAGTTGGACGCGTCAAGTGTCATGTCTTTTTGGTTTTAACTATCGTTGCCAGGCTTTTATCTTACGTTCCTCCACATACCCTTTCCCATGTAAAACCTCCAACTTTTTCAAATCCAACACTCTGCTGTCTATCTGAGCAACTTTATAAATTATAAATTATACAGCTCCTCCCCACACAAATTCTTACTAACTAAAAACAAGATGGAAGGGGATTTAATGAGATGGCATATCGAGCTATTTCACAAATGTCTTTTTGGTAGGGATCCGTTTTGCAATCGCGGTTACCATTTTAATAATTTAAATGTTACCGAAAGTGAGTGTTCCAGTTTCCTTGACTGTAAAAATTATGTAAACTGTTTGATCACATACGAACGAAATGAAAGTAAGTTGAGCAACTTATCATATAAACTAAGTTTATAAGTTCTAAAAATTGTATTTGGAATCAAGTATAAATTTTAATCCTTTTTTTATAATTTATCAATGGGTAGTTCCTGAAGCAGCTCTACTTAATGTTCCAAGAGTTGCCACATATATGACTAGAGGTCAGGAGAATCCACCGATTTCTAACACAGAAGGACCAGTGTCCATCCTATCTGGCGAACCTGCGAGACGAACACACATACGGAAAGGAGAGAACTTGGTTTCTATGTCCCACAATGAGGTGACTAAAATATTTTCCTTTCCTATGAGAAATTTTAATGAGCGCGTATAACATTTAACAAATAATCTAACGCAAAATTTATTTTTCCAGAATACAGATGGATTGAAAGAACTCCAACCTATCAGGGTAGAAGTGATACTACATAACGCCTGCCAAAGGAAAATCATCCCACAAAACAACGTAGTCAAGTCCAACTCAGATGCAAATCCATATGGTCAATTTGACTCATGCTTGGCGTATTTTGCTGCACCACTCTCCGCAAGCGAGAACCTCCTCGAGTTGGATGCCTAAGTTCAACCCATTGGCTCGACTGCAACGCTGGAACAGAGCAGCGAATCCGATTATGAAGTTGACTATTTAAGCTGAAGTTGACACCTTCCTCGGATTCATCCTCGTCCAAGGAAGCTTCCTCTTTCGAAGACTCAACTTCATCACCCGATTCCATTGAACCTTCTTCCACGGATGAATCGGAGTATACCCCATCCTCCATTTTAAGCAATGAAGAGACTTCAATATCCGAAATCGATGTCCCGGAATCAACCAGGTGGGAGGATGTATCTCGTCAGACGACTCTTTGTTCATCCTTGTAACGATTAAGCGGAAGTTCACTAGTAACTCGAGATGGGATGCTTGCAAGTCCAGCAGCTTTTCTAGAAATCACGTCTCATCCGATGATGAGAGTGATAATTTCTTATTCGTTCCTGTCGTTACCCGTAAACGTAAACGTTCTTCACAGAAATCTCTGAAAATGAGCATTAAAAGATATAAAGTTTCCAGAGACCGCTCATATTCCCCCTACAACAGCGACGATGATACCGAGCAAAGAATATTCTATATTGTTACCAAACATTCGCAGAACAATAATGTTAACTATAGGGAGAGTTCAGATGAAGATCTATTTACGTTGGTTAAGCCTTAGTTATAAAAACAGCTTGTAGACAATGTTAATATCAACAAGTTACTAGACAATAATATATCCTTTATAATGTAAAACAACAATTTTAACAACATCATTCATTCATGTTGGATTAGTGTTAGCAAAAATAACCGAGCAATTCGGTTAAAAGGTTTTTAGGGTATTACGTTAAATAGTATAAAAGGATCCATTCTTTCTAATGCGGTCGATAGAAGTCTATTTTGTATACTGTATATGCTGAATGTTACGCAAATCAACGTTACGTGTTAAGGGCGGAGGTATGTGACTCAAACAAACTATATACGCTAGCTTGTGTGAATAACCAGAATGCAAAATTTATATTTTTGCATGTGTAGTAACACTCAATTCACGAAATCTAAGTTATTTTACCAATGAGCCACTTCTTCGATTGTAATATAATCATACCCATATTACTTAATTCATGAATATTATCAACAAACCTATCAACTAATGTTAGTTCTGAAGGAATTTAAAATTTACAATGATTGCTTAATTTAAATTTGTACAGTTGTTCAAAGTAAGTTGAAAGTAAGAAATAAAACATGTGGTTTGGATGATTGGTTAAAACTGAATGTTTATGCTGAATTGAATTGTATATTAATTTGTTCATGATCATTCTGAAAACAAAATCCTTTCAAAGCTCATGACCATGAAATAATATTGTGTATATTATAACTACTACAAGCTAAACTTCTCACAAAACATATAAAACGAACATAAAAAACATAATATTTACATTTATAAATAACTCTTCAAAGTCATATGTAAATCCTTTTAACTTTTACTGCATCATTTCCCAAAATATAACCGATCAGCACCGTTACATTGCATCTGAGGATCAAACGTTTGTCATTTGATATTGTTATGGTTTATTACAAGCCATTTACCTTCTACAGTATTCCGCCTCAAAAACAACCTCAACAGCATCAGATTTTACAACATTTACTCAACCCTTTCACTTTTTCATGTTCTGGTGGTGTAATAGAAACCATTTACCTTTTGCAATATTCCTCCTCATAACCAACACCAATCCGATCATATTTTACAACCATGAGAAGATAAACCCTTTCACGTTTTATATTGTTACGGCATAATTATGCGTATATCCTATTATCTATCACTTTATCTTGTTAGAAGACAAAGAGTCATGATCGTTATGTAATTACCTTTACAAAGACTAGACAACTCTCACCAGGTCAGACAAAAACATTTTCTGCTAAAACATCGTAATAGAACTGATTTTTACTCCTTTCTATATGAGTAAGAAGGATAAAGTGACATGAATGCGGAACCAATCCTTCTTATTTTTATAATGGAAAGTAGTTTGGCACCATTGTCAATTATTAAATCCATTAGTTTTAATTTATCACATTACGTATATTAAATGATAATATTATTAATTTGAAATATTATATTATTTGAGATATAATCATAAAATGTGGAGAGAGCTTTACCGTCTACAATATTTGACCTGCTTACCTGGTTAACCAAATAAATCCAGTTAAAATTCGGGTATAAATTTAGTTCAATTTAAGATAATTTTAGAAAATTTTGAAAACTAATTTGTATAAAACCGCGATGAATTTTCCAATACAGTATCAAACTTCTCGTTCAATTCATTCTTTGAACATCACGCTTCCAATCTTCCTAACAAAATGTCAAAATTGTTCCGTTCCGCCTCGGAAACTTTTGAAATGGAAATTATTCCATTATCAAAAGCACCTATTCTATCGTTTGCGAATGGAAATTTTAGGGTTAATTTTAATCCAAACAGTACATATTTCGCATTCAACCAGAAAATTAAGAATACCACAGTGGTATTCACACCGCTATTTATCCGTGAATCCTACGATATCTTCATGATTGTTAATCATGAGAAGCGCGTTTTCAATATTTGCTTCAGAGACGTTCCACAAGAGATTCTGGAGGCTTTTGTGGCTTGGTTGAGGAGCCCAGATTATATAAGATGTATTGATTCATCTTATGTAATTCACTATGAAACTTTGAAGTAAGTACTAACTCTTGTTATATGTAAATTGCGTGTGTTGAGGTAATGATTAAAATCCTTATTATTATTGGGCTTTAATTCTCTTTCTGCTATGTTGTTTTATAACTCAGGGAGCAAACCTCTACAATTTGGGGGTTATTGTACGAATATGTGGGTCAATATGATACTGACCAGGACTTAATAAAGGGCCGTCCAATCACTCACTCATACCACTCTCTGCTCTGTTCTCGCCAATAACCGTTGAGCCTTGAATCTCTACACATTAAAACCTAATTACTTGTCAACACAATAATAATCGGCTTTTATCAAATCCTTTTATTTATCATTAACCTCACCTCTGACCTCTCAAATTGCACCGCAATACCTCATTGTTGTTTATCGTTTTCTATTGTCTAACGGCTTCAGAAAGTTATGAAATTTTTGTTTGGTGGTCGTTTTACCTTGTCCATTTTTAAATCAGGGCAATATGGCGAAACAATTACTACATATAGGCGATTTTGAGGATAATCAGCGACACGAGTGAATGCAAAGTAACAAATAGTTTTTCGACCGTGTGTTATAGTTTTCAGTTAAGTTTATAGTTGAGTTGAAATAGTTTCTTTGTTGGGAATATTTTGTTGATAATATGTGTTGCCGGACAGCCTTCCGTGCTTCATTAATGAGAAATAATTATACTCTTGATTAATAAATATACTATGAAATATCTTAATTGTATCCATTCCGATTGCATGCAACATCAGATAATCTTGCTATAATAGATAGATATTTCTTTATTGCAGACTTCAAGACAAAAATACAAGTGGGTAGGTTAGCAAGAAATCCATATGGTTATAGAAAATAAGGTAAAAAAATAAATGTATTTTTACAGGTCATGTTCGGAGCTGATTGTGGAGTGAGGGAAAACCACCCAAAAAAAAGAACAAAAAAGGGGGAAAACCTCATCCAGTAAATATTTACCCCATTTGGCCAATCACCTCTTCGTTATACGCATAGAACAATATACAGTCAAGTTAGTTTAAAATTAATTAAAAATAGCTGTTATATTCAAATCCAAGTTGCCAAGAAGAAGTTCTTGCCACTGCCTAAACACTGACGAGGACAAAAACACTGACGAGTTATAGATTGCGTTTATAATTACATTTTTACGATTGCACACTCTGACAAGAAGTGAGTATGCCGCATTTCTCCTCCTGGCGACAAAGTCAGAGACACCGTTTGAAACAAACATTTCAGATGCACTACACATTCTACCATATCCGAATAAGCACCTGAACGCATCATTATAGGCGACCTGTACTTTTTTCATTAGTTCTTTTTTAAGGGGACACCAAAGGCTTTGGCAGTACAAACTGCCAAGATAAGTGTTGAAAAGATATTTTTTTATCTCAGGGCTGCAGCCCATAAACCTTTTGGAAAGCATATTTGCTCTAGCATAAATTTCTCGTTTCCTGCGCTGTAGTTCATCTTCATCCCGTTTCCAGCAACTGACGTCATATCCGAGATAG
>JAHZMV010002480.1:0-17485 GCA_027743765.1 Coecobrya sp. COE2 | reverse complement strand
AGTCAGTTGTTTTGTTACAATTAAAAGGAAACTATCCAACTTTAAAACAGATTCTGATAGCCAGAGATCATGTGAAGGTTATATATGAATCTCTTTGGTTCAAACACATTTTTTTATTGGAAACTTTACCCAACATATTTTTAAAAAGATCTAAAAGCATGACAACTTTTACCATTTGGAAAATATTCCAGTGCTCTGTGCTCCTAAACAGATAAGAATATACGATGCATCCTTCTTGTCTTTGTTGTCGAGAGATCGGTTATTTAGAAATAGTGTGGACAGTATAGGGTTCTTATCTTGCAATGGCACAGGTTCCAAAACAGATAAGAACGAACGCTGCATCCTGTCTATGTTGTCGAGTGATCGGTTATTTAGAAATAGTGTGGAGAGTATATGGTTCTTATCTTGCAATGGCACAGGTTCCTAAACAGATAAGAACGAACGCTGCATCCTGTCTATGTTGTCGATAGATCGGTTATTTAGAAATAGTGTGGATAGTATAGGGTTTTTAATTTTGCAGTGGCAGGGCAGAGGTTCCTAAACAGATAAGAATATACGGTGCATCCTGTCTTTACTGTCGATAAATCTATTATTTAGAAATAGTGTGGAGTCCACACTGTGGACAGTATAGGGTTTTTAATTTTGCGATAACAAAGGCTCCCGTATGATAGGGCTGCTTGATTTCGCATGGTCAGTTTACTGTACCACATTATGTAATGTTGGAGAAAACGTTTGGAGACTTGTAATACATAACAAAATGCCACTTCCCTTCAAGAAAAGTATACTTGCCAACAGCATTCAAGTCAAGTGGGTACAATTTGCAACGTTTCACTACACTTGTACAAACATTTTAGATATTTATCTACTTTTATCATCTGCATAGCATTCTTTCTTGGAAAGTTTTGTCTAATACCAAACTTTCGTAATTGTTACATAAAATCCTGTTCGCGTACTGCACAGGAAGAAATATATAACTATCTTTCAGGAAATCTTGCAAGTTTCAGTTTCATAACATCAGTGGTTTTTTCCTCCCACATAAATGATAGCGTTAGGACTCGCAATGAAGTTTAAGATTCCCTAACATTCATAATGTACCTATTCGCTTTGTTAGCTCGTTGTCCGAATGTTATACCCTAAATGACCACACAATTGACGCAATGTTGTTTGATACAGAAAAGAAATATGTGTTTATATCCGTATGAAAAAAGAGTTAATCATCAATTTATGATAGCATTATCTGTGTTCCTGTTCCCGTGTTTACTATGCTTGATAGATTCCTTTTGTCTCGCCTACCCAAATAATATAATGTCCTCCAGTTGAGTTACGACTTTGGCTTACAAATTTGCATGGCTTTGTACATAATATATTCAATAGGGTGTCTGGTTGGCAGTAAACTTTTCTGCTACATAACAATAGAACAATAATTGAACCGTCTTTCTTCTTCTTTTTCGAATTAAATATCAATTGCTGGCCAACCAGGAAATTATCGTCGCGAATGAAATCAAGTAGTACAAATTTTGTGCCCAAGTTTGTATGGTGTATGCAAATGTGTGTGCGCTTCACAAACTACGAAGAATGGAACATACTCTCTATTTCAGACTTAATTTATAATCAAGACTTATTATCTTGTATCAAATACAATAAATCATTCATCATTTATAAAGTTTCAATAGACTGGCAATCTATATAGATCAATTCTCCAAGCACACAATGTAACTCTCTAGTATTAATGACTCTAGCGAAAGAAGTATTAATTATCAACCAACCCACAAAATTACCTCAAACGACAAACTTGTTGCCTTAATTGTCTCTCCTGTAGGATTTGACTGGTCGTTTTCTCGTAGTAGAGCTTAACAATGAACTTATTCATAAAACTCCACGCATAAAAATTCCATGGCCATTCTTAAGAACATGTACATTGAAATTAGCCCATGAAATGGAGATATGGACAAATGGACGGTTAAACACAAAAACAATGTATTTTACTGGAGTTCATGTAGTTAAATTTGGCCAAGTCCTCGTCAATACTATATATTTTTATGACATCTTGTTGCAAGACGTCTGTTAAAAAAAAGCAATGACAAAATGGCAATAGTGCCTACTATGGAACAAAAAGGTAATTGCATATTATGCAGTAGGCACGCCACTACACACCGCGATGTACAGTTCAATTTATTTATTTGGATGCTTAACTGTCGACATTGTGCCTACCGTAACACTACGGTTTTCATCAATGTTATACCGATATATATATTTTGATTACTGTGTTATGTTGGCCATTTCTGTGTGAGGATGATACATTTGCGCCATGTTCATTTAGCTGTGGCAATAATTGAAGACGCTGATGATTCAGTTGATGATGCGACAACCTTGGTATGCTTTTGTAGGAAACATGATAATGTTTAGTTAGTTATGTCGTATTGCCTTTCATGGAAGTACATAAAGCACATTAACATTGTACATGTCAGTATCAGTCTTTTTCACTGGGGAATGTGATATATATGACCAAGGCGAGAAAAAATTCTTTCTTGCTGGTGTCTCAAGATATTTTTGAAGCGTAATATAAGACGACAAACACACACTCAAGAGGAACGTGGTGAGACAAAGCAGAAGCACCAGGAGTAGCGAAAAAATAAGGCAGTAATAATGTATTATCTGTCGTAAGGATGCTTTTTAGTTTATGAACTGACTAATGCCACGGTGCTCTATCAACGTCGTGGCCAACCATATCGGGAAATACACACGGCATTTCCTTCTCTGCCTCATCACCAATAAAATGATAATGTGATATTATCACTTCTCGTGCCTCCTTCTCTCTCTAGATGCCTAATTTTACTATGTAACTTTATAGAAATACATGGTATAACAAAACAACAACAATAATATCAAGTCATGATTCACGAGGTGGTGGTGGGTACATGTACATTTTGTAGACATGGGTATTTATTATAGATAATGTGCAGATCAATCTAACTAAGGTTTGCTCCTTTTTTCCGTTGTCCTGTTTATTATTGTTGCTGTTATTTTGCGGTTGTTAGATGGACTATTGGATGTATATAACATGTAGGTACAATATTATGTATTTGTCATCATGCCTGTAGTACATATTCGTTTAATCATTCATTGGTATGTCAAATGATATAATTCTTCCTGTGTCTGTTGTTTTTCTTATATTTATCAGTCTCCGTTGTAAAGAACTTGAGAACGTTACTTTGAACTGATACTGACGCAAAAACTGATAAAATGATTTTACGCTTTTGTTTCTCATGTGTCGCCGATAATTTTATTAGCTATAGAATTTGCTATCTAGTCATTACACGCCTTCAAGACAGGGAGTATTTTAATACGATTGACATATTTTTTCATGAATAATAAAAGAGGAAGAAAGCACAAAGAATATAAAAATGTACAGATTCATGGAACGGGGACCTCATGTCAAATTACATTGAATAATTATCCACTTTCATATAAATTGATTTTGGTGAATGACATTCTGGTGGAGCTCCATGTTTTGTACTACCCTACCTACTGCATTGCATGGTATTTGTTTTGAGTACATTTTTTGGGCAATTTTAATTAAATTGTGATACAGTCTATCGGTATCATTAGAGTCTAATCGTAAATTTACTTCAGAAGAGGAACACTGTGGTTTATTTTCCCACAAGTATTTCCTGGGTCGCAACCTAATGAGTCCAGTCGTTGTAAATAATCGTATCAGCTACGCAAGCAAGCATGTAATGTTATTATTTACTTTGGCAAACTTTGAAAATAATATAAAATTACACATGGCGTGTTTACTTCTTACACATTACAGACATTTTTGTCCTAAAGTAATAATGACCATAAGGAAAGACCTTTTTTGCCATTATTACCACAAGCAAACAATATCAATTAGTCTTACCATCATGATTGAAATAGTTAAAGGAGCCTTTTAACAAAATATGAATCACGAGTGTGATATATAAAATTTGCTATTTCGCAGGTCATTAAACGAATATCCTTCAGTATAAATAATGCTCCCTGGACAGATACATATTACTTGAACGAAGAAATGAAATATATGCCCTTCCTTTAAGTACAGTTTTCGAACATTTTCCCTTTCTTTGGTTAATGTAAAAGTAGCACATACGCTAAATTTTCAAACTAATGCGAAATGTTCGATGGCTAGAATTCATTGATTGATCAAAGTATAAATGTTTAGCAATGTCAGCCAAATACATAATCACTTTCCCAAACACTTTCTTACTGATTCGTCCAGAATCCGATCAATTTGAGTCTTTTAAAAAAGGGATTTGATGTTCATATCGATTACGGTCCACAACGACAATTATTTCTTAAAAGAGCAGTAATAGATATATCAATGTCTATTCCCTAATGTAAAAATGTGATGCTTGTCAAAATTCATTTCGTTTATTGAGTTTTACAAACGGTACAAATACATACATATGTGTGAATTACTTTATATACCATACCATGCTACTGTTGTTGTGAGTTTGTACTTTATATTGATTTTTAAATTAAATCTGTTTTCTTTTCGATCAATATTACCACGTTACATTACTTTGTAGTGTATTAGATATATCATTGATAATCTTTTAATGGTGCCCATTTTACAACATCACAAAGAAAGCTACAAAATCCGTGCGTCAATGTTTACGTAAAAACTGGAAACTACGTCGCAATTCAAACTCTGTGGAGTGAATGCTACCTATATTGTAAGTTTGGTACAATTACCGTATGGTTGAACGAGCTCCTACTCATTTCCGATTTCCACTTTTATTACCCGAAAATAATGACGTACAGGAAGAAAATTTGTCTCTCTAATGACTTAAAATATTTAATGGTATTGTCTTGTTCGTTCATAGTTGTTATTCTAGAAAGCTAAGAAACAATCATTTTCTGTCATCTGTGCTTTCACTTTTATTCTCAAATTCAACTGAACAGGTATTTTCTGAATTTGACAAATAAAGAGAAAACGGAAATCGACTGCTTTCACTCGCTTGTTTCATTTCCACTTTCGTGTATGTTATATTTTTTCCAAAGGTATTTGGATTCTGAGCAAACGTCAATAGTATACATAACATGGCATGATGTAAGGAAGGTGGAAAATTGACAGACAAACTTATACCTGCCTATAAATAACAGTATAAATAACAGCATGACAAAGGGTGCTTATGTAAGTATGTATATAAATACATACTTTCTTTATATATGAACTACACAATTTGGTAGAAACATTATTATGTTTGTATATACAAACGTATTTATTATCTTGCAATTTAGTGTTAACTGTTAGTTTCCAAATGCGGTAAAGTAATAAATTGTTTCGAAGAAATTATGGGAAAATAATGAATTCCGTAGTTTTCTAATACTTAATGTGTCGATGGGGGAAAATTTATAGTGAAACATGAAAAGTTGCATACTATGTATAATACATACATATACACCTTAATAATTCTTGGAAAGCCAGATTACTATCGTCATTTGTCAGGAGGATTGTTTCCTAAAGTGGTTTTTGTAGTCTCCGGTGATTACAAAAATATTTTGCAGCTTCCATTGTTTCACGCTACAAATTTGTTACGAAACACACGTCAGAGCCAGATTTTTTTCCTTTCTCCTGCAACGACACACGACATGACATTCTTACTTTTTTGCCCACACTTCTTCGACTAGGTTTCTATTTCGATATAATAGATCAGTTGCCGTTGCCGTCCAAGTGCAGTACGACAAAATCCTAAATCCTTGTGACGTTAAAGAAAATGATTTTATGTATAAGGCCATTAGTTTGTTCCATGAAGTATTCATCCAAACAAATGGCAATATAACTTGCAAAAACACATTCCAAGAATATTTGCTTTCTCTCATTTGGCTTTGGAATATCATCGGTTCTAACACGGCTAGTTTGACTTATTGCATCGTTTGAGGCAAGATAAAGGAACTGAAATACTGAGAAATTATTTAATCCATTCATTTAATATATATAATATTTGCTTAGTTGATTGTTTAAATCTAGTGCTGTCGTTTTTAAAAATTGGAATACTAAACAAACATGTATATCTTTCTGAATTTGAATAAGTAAAACCAAATATTTAAGGCTTCCGTTTGACTCAATATATGTAAAAGAATGAAGAAAAAACAAATGAAAGTCGACATTCCATGAGAAATGGTTATGCGTTTATAATTATAGCCTTGCTCTTGCATTCACAGTAAATTTTTCTGTACTTTGCTATTATGTACTCGTTTGTAAGTAATGACGAGTGGTGTGATTAAGGTTTATTGTTGACTGCCTGAAAGCACAGCATACAATTTTACGCTCTGGAAAGTGCAAGTGGAAACATTTTTCATGCTGCACTGCTTTCACTGTGTATGACTATTCGAATCATGACACGATTTTTATAACAAAACTGCTTGTATTTTTTTGGGAAATTTATTTTTTTGCTAGATAATTGTTTTCCTAATTTCTATTCTTTGACTGTTTGTAGATTATTTCATTTCTGTCTTTTATTTTATTCCGTACAAATTATGAGTTTAGATTATTCTCAAAATCAAAAGAAAACACATGACTGCGACTACAAATAAATAAAAACGGTAGAATTTATGGTAATTGTAAATATTTATTTAGGAATAGAAATATGGATAGAATAAAGTAAAGTATATAGGAGCACACATGGAATGGAAAAATAACTTCGCGAGTAATAATATTTATATAAGATGGAGAAGGTTGGCTTTGCTTATAATTTAAAATACAGTGTCATTCAACACACGAAGCCCAAAATTTTGCATCTTCTTTTAACATATATATGCAATTATTGAAAATAGAGAGATTTAGGACATCATCATAAATTTCATGAAATAGGTCATTCAGTTCCTTATCCTCTAATGGTATGCAAATGTGCACACTGAGACTGAGATTCTTATGCAGAATGCAGATGCGGACGCTTTTTGAAGCACAACACATTGAAAATCGAAATGTGTAAATTTCATGAAAGTCACATTTATAGTCAATACCACATGTATTTTTATTTTTAAAAATCGTGCTCTTACATACTGTAAATCTTTTTTATTGCTAAAAATAGGCTGCCGATATTGCAGTTCTATTATCTCGCTATCTCAATTTGAAAGTAGAATGGCATATTGTTTTACATCATACTAAGCAGTAAGCGGTAGACAAAACCTCTCACTGCATCATTGCAGATCTGCAGTAGGTAGTCAAATTCGAATAATAGGAATACCTATTTACTTACTACCTACCTGCATTTTTGTGGAATCATGATACTGATAGAATTGATGTGTACAAATAAATATAAATATAATTTCTCCAATCCTCATGCCCGTACAATATACATAAAGAAGTTCATGAAACTTTTTTAATCAAAACTGCGATCAGAACAAATGTGCTTATGACATCTTTTACAAAATTCTGCCAGCACAATTTCATTAATTACAGTTTAAGACTTTCGTTTTAAATTGATCTTTATGAAGATCCTTAGAAAATATGAGATCAGCTAAATATTTACGTGAGTGCAATTTGCTTGCACCATGCAGAAAAGGATTCCTTGTGAATTAAATGTCAGCGCAAATTTATAATAACGACTTATTCGGTAACGGATAACCTTCGAAAACATAAGCTAGTACCTACCATCATAATGTTAAGCTCAATATAAAGAAGACTAAAAGTAATAATTCAGTCAAACAATTCGGCTTCAAGCTTAAAGAAGATTACCCCGAGACAGAGGAATGAACAAAGCGTATACTTTGATACAAATACAGTATAACTTAACCAAGAATCTTCTGTGGGATTCATAATGAACGGAATAGTAATTTTTTTCTGTGGTTGTCTTCTGTTGTTCAAGAAAAAGTATTACAACAAAGACCTATCACACGTCACACGTAGTGGAATTTAGCAATTGAAGTTACCTACGTACATTCGCTACCTGTGTGGTGAACTGACCGAAATTCATGAACAAGCAGTTTATTATGGACGCGTGAAAAGAACACCTTTCAAAGACACGATTCAATAGACATTCATCATCAGTATTTGATATCAGTTCATACGTATATTATGCTTTTTGAATTTATCGTGAGAAATATTAAAAGTAGTCCGAATGGATTACACTTAAAATAAAATACTGTGCCATTAGTTCCATTTTGAAGCTAGCTCATGCTACCAGTCTACTTAATCTTAAAGAAATGTTCTCGTATACCATACAGACAGGCTTAGGTTTTACATGTAAAAATGAAATTCGTATCGGCTACAAAATACACGTTTACAATTGCATGCAAATGTATATAAATGATATGATATTTACTCATGACGCGTGTTCATCATCAATTTAATTAGGAATGCATGCTTTCCATTTGGAAAGCGAATTACTTTACATATTCCAAAATGGTTTTTCTGAAAAAAACTTGTAGAAATGTCTCCATTGATTCTAATTGTTGCTTTTTACTTTCTTTCCAGGTTGATTTGGAGCATCAACGAGAAGTATCGAAACACGAAGGCGCCGCTTTAGGTAAGAAAAACTACGAATTAAATGAAACTTTTAAATCCTTCGACTCGATATATAATAATAATATGCATAACATTTTATATTTTTTGTAGCTCAACTTTGGGGTTGCTCGTTCCTTGAAACTTCCGCAAAAAATCGAACAAATGTAAACGACGTATTTGCAGAAATAGTTCGTGAAATGAGTAAGAATCACTTTTTCGATTACAATTTTTCATACTTTCAAAGGCTCAAGTTGAATTTAAATTGACTTAAGACTTAAATTGTTTTCTTTTTATTATTTATTTTTAGATTGCCGGCCAACGAAAAGTAAACAGTCGTATTGTTGTAATTGCTCTTCGTCTTGTTGCATACTTTGACGAGGAGGCTATTCTACTTTCCTTTCCATCAACCTCATCCTTCACCTCCAAATCCAACTATATTATATATAAATTAACTAAATATATTATTATATTTAAAGTAAGAGAACAAAAACTGGCGACGACAGCAACGTAGAGACCGAGACTACTATTCTACTCTATACAATACGATTCGTACTGTAACTGTTACTACTTTTCAATACCGATTCTTTGTTATAAAATATCCAAAAGAAAAAAGAAACTCAGAGCATAGCGGTTGAAACAATAATTTAAAAAATGGAAATATACATACTAAAAAAATTACAATTTCAATGTAGTGTACAACAACGGCTAAGATAATATAATTTATATATATAAATAATAAAGATTGAATTTACTCTTACATAATGATGCATATTATATCATTTTTATATATCGTATAGTTTATAAGAATGGCTAAGATAGTATATTATATAAAATAAAATATTCTATATTCATATGACGTAAAAATTTTAAAAATGGAATGGCAAAATATTATTACTTGTTAAACAAATTTTTATTAAGCCAATTATTGTTTTTTTAGCATTCACTGTTTTAAAGAATTTATTTAGTGGAAATGTCAATTGCAAAAGATTTTCATTGATTAAAATACTTTATGACAGGTGTGTTATATTTATTTTTTCTTTCTATCAAAAAAATTTCAGTGTCCACACGTGTATCAATTTGCCTGTAGACCAATTTGACTAGACTAAAAAAATGCTGCAGTACTACTATAAGCCTAAAAATCAATGCGGTAGTATACTTTGGAAAATTGTGTGTCCCGTACAATATATAAAGATGTAATTATTTAATAGTAACTGCATTAATGTTATTTATGGGTTTCAAAGAATTTTTTTTGGTATATCGGAGTCAACTCTGGTACTGGAACTAGTTGGGATGATAAATATTTTTTAATGTGGATGAAACGCTAATTTTGTAAATTTGTAATAATTAATGTTTGTATTGCCATCATGTCAAGAAACTTGTGTGGTACAATAGCAAAGCGAATCGTTCCACTTAACTACTTATGGGTTTCCGACCTGCATTATATTTATGTTACAATTTGCAAACTATGGCACTGTTTTTTTTTGTTTTTATAGGACTATAATATATTATTGCAGTATATATTAAACGCGATGTCGATATTTGGAACAAGATAATTATTGTTATACACTTACTACATGTATGATGATGATTATTTAAGTTATATTTTAAAACTCTGTAAAGATAATATGGAAGGCCAAAAAAAAGCTTTTGAATGGGTATCTCTATTATAACTAGTACCAGTTTTGTACCGCATGGACCTTCCAAAACTAAAAAAAACTGTTCATATCAATTAAAAAACCTAATGAGAATTCTATATAGTTTGCATGTTTAGAGATTCTTTGGGTTTATATATGCAACAAATTGTCATTTTCAAAAAGTGATTCGATATTAACGCATAAAATTATTGTATGTATAGGTATGTATTTAAAAAATCTCTTTTTCGCTATATAGTTTGTTAACTATTTCAATTCAACTATTTTTTATGACTCAAGAGACATTTCGTTTTAATTTTACGGTTTTGCCTGAACTACACATATATCACACACAACAATTAAAATACATACAAAACAACTACAATATAGGCTCCGCGAAACAATATAAAAGAAAACAAATTAAATACCTGTATATTCCGTGCTTTCTTCTCGGATTTATTCAAGCCATATATTATTTTAACAAGAATTTAGTATAAAAATGAGACGCCAATATTTATAGTCGAAGTATGATCGTATAATTCACATTTATACATACATAAAAAATTAACTATAAAAAAATGTTTGAAAGTGTTTCAGTGATTTTTTTAATCCTTTCGCTTTTAATGAACAATTTGTAACAACAGCATTTACACAAATATATATGTTGTTTGTTATATAATTTTTTTAAATGTCATAAAATATTTAAAAGATGAACATCGTTCCTAAATATATATAATTATTATTCCCCCCCATTTTACTTTTTCCCCTGTTATGTAAAACGGATCCCATATAAATCTGCTATGAATTTTTTAACGTTGCACTTGTCTCTAAAAAAATCAAAAATTTGTAAAATGATCTAACTGGTGGTGTCAGTCAGTGTGTGTACGTGAATGTGTGTGTATAATTTTGATAAATTAACATACCTATCTCTCCTGTTAAATTGCTACGTACATGCATACTTACGATTATTATGATGATTCATTATTTATATAAAAAAATAATAATGTGACAACTGTAACATTATTATTCATGTTGCCAAGCTTTGTTTGATTGTTTTTTAAGTTGAATAAATAAAATATACAGAAACTGTAACGCACATAAAAGTGGTACCTACAAAATCTTGACTTATTTCATCTTCATCATTAAAATCACTAATTAGTCATTAAATTACCAATATCGCGCATATTCGTGGAATTTATGTCTCCATGAAAATTAAATGCTCATAACGCGAACATAACGGCTAATCATCATCTCATTATACTGCATTTTAACTTAAAAATCAATTTTCCATGGCAAATTTTTAACCGAAAACTGAATTCGGATAATTTGCACAATTGCATGTCATGCAGTGGGACAGCCGACAGCAGCGGATCCACTCAAGCTAAAACAAAGCTGAAGTGCAACAAATGGTGTTATTGTTGATGTTCAAGTGTGAAGATACTGAACTCTGCAACTGCAACTGCTTGTTGGTCAACAAAACCATCTGAGCTAAACATATGACACTTTTCGCAACAAACCACAAACTGACCCACTGACATCACTTTAAAGTTGCGTCATTAAAGTCAAATTGCAATTTTGCTAGAAATCTAGTCTGGAATCTAGTTCCAAAGTACAAATTCCGAAGATAAATACTCAGTCAGAGTGTACTCTATTTTTAGGAAATAAAGTGATTAATGTTTTAGGATTTCTGGAAGCTTTAAAAGTCTAGAGCAAGTCATTTATTAACATTAAGTTAGTTTATTCCATTCAGTATTGTTAAGGAAGAAGATGGCACTTGTTACGAAATTTAAACCTTTGGAAGTGGATAATAATCCACTTCTTATCAACTCGGTAAATTAAGCAGATTACGCACGTATTTGTGCTATATATTTTTTTTACTAAATAATGGGCTTAATTGTGTTTTGTGTTATAATGTGATGTTTGGCTATGTTTGTATTTTCAGGTGTTGGAAACACTTTTCAGTCACCTTGATTTGGAAAATTTGAAGAGGTGTCGGTTTGTCTGTACGGTTTGGAAAACAGAAGCATTTCGCGTGATTAGGAAGCGCGCCTGGATAAATCTGATGACAAGAGGGAGGCAGCAAATGTTTCTAAATTCGGGAGTAGCACAAAGATTTAAAATGTTTTCATTTAATGTTTCCAAATGGAATGATAGGATTGCACCCTATTTAGCTTTGAATGAACCTAGTAATCTGAAAGTAGATATTGATTTGATTTTAGATAGTGTTCATATCGATATCGTTGGGAATAGCTTTCAGCTTTTTGAAAATCTTTTGACGACACATGCTAAGTCATTAGTCAAGCTTAATGTACATGTTAATTGTAGTAGAAGCACTAAACTTGATGTTCCAGAACATTTGCTGGGACTTATATTTTTAAAACTGAGAGAGCTTGTCATTGTAAATGGGCGGACGGAAGCGTCCTGGATCCGGAATTTGTGGATGGCCATTGTTAGAAATTCGTCAGTTTTACAAGCACTTAATTTAAGAAATTTGGCTAGTGATGAATTATGGGATGGAATCAGTCATGCTCCCAACTTTTGCAAACTAACTGAACTGAGGTATGTACACGATAGGAAAACTGTCATTTTAGGAATGCATCAGCAACTTTCAGAAAGCCAATTTCCGGTGTCTTCATTAAGACGCCTTTGCATACCATACCAGGATTCTGATGTGTCCTTAATTTCTAACATATTGAGAAAAGTTACTACATCGCTGGAAGTTCTGGAATTTTATACACAAGATGAATCCGCGCTGTCACCTATTGACTTTCCTGTGATGGAAAAATTGACAACGTTGGATGCTGGAAGCTCTCAGTTTTCCTTTCCCAGCATAGTCCCTGCCAAATTTCCTAAGCTAACTGAAATAAAGGCTACGTATTGGGATTGGGTGTACACACGAGAAGATTTACCTGATGTACATTATTACTGGCGAGCAAGCGATCCTCATTCTGGAATTACTGACATTCATCTTCGTCTTCCTAATTGGGCCACATTGGATTTTCAGTACCAGAAATTAGAAAATTTTAATGATTTTTCTGAAATTCTACAGTCTAAATTTCCGGCAGCACGCCATTTTTATTTTCACAACGTATCTCTCTGCAATGACGTAATACAGGGTTTGGAAAAGTTTTCCGAGGTGTATGAATTCACGTATAAAACATTTAAGATTGTCAGTTACAATGCAAAAGAAAGATTTCATGCTACTCCTTTTGAAGCTGCTGTAAGTGAAGGGTCAAGACGTCCAAGAGGTATGACGTGGATCAATTAAAATATATTCTTCTCTTCACTAAAACTAAATTTTTATACCAACATTATACCTTTCAATATTTAAGTTTCATGTATGCATGCATTCTTCTAATAGATTTGGAAGTTCTGGACTTGGGTTCCAAAGAATGGCCAGATATATGGAGGAGGGAACCAGCAAAGCTCTCTACCATACGGGACGAATGGCTGCCAACGTTGTTATATTTTGAAAAGCTTCGTGTTTTACACATTTTGTGGGTATGCTAAATACAATACTTTGTTTGACATAAAAATATTCTACTTTACTTGCCTACCAATTAATATGCTAACTATGGCTTTCTTCTTTGTTTGCAGTCGAAAAATTTGTATGGCATACTTGACTTGACCAATCCACGTAATCTGCCTAATTTGGAGCACTTTGAATACGTGGGCAATCGTTGTATAAATCGATTCCAACGTGCAGCAGTACGCCTGTCAAGACCACAGTTGACCATTGTGGAACACAAAAAGTGTTCCTGTCCTAAAGAAGATTGGTGGTATATCAACGACGTGAACAGCGGAAAAGTTTTTAAAAATTTGTTTTCAACCCAGCCCAAGCCCAGAGGTGTAGCATCCTTTTTTAAGAAAATTTTATTCGATAATCTGCTTGGATGACTAACAATATAGTGATAACTGCGATATTACACACTATTTTATAGAAACAATTATATAGTATTTTAACTATTTATATCTATACACATAATTATTTATCTATTTATACAGATTATACAACAAAACAAATCGAATCTAATACGAATATATATTGATAAACAACAATTTTATTCTAAATAAAAGTATTAACATTGTTAAAGTGAAGATTTAACTTTTTGGTCAAAAGTTTTAATTTAATTGAATAATAGTGACAATAAATAACGTTTTTTAAAGCATATCGCTTAGCTTGCTGGCACTAGCCAGTTTTAATTTGACCCGGACTCTGTTGGGGAACAGCAACGGATTTACCGGATCCCACAGTCGCTGCTGAACTTTTTTGATCTTGGTTTCTCAATCCCATAACGCCCATCTGCAAACTTGCACCAAAGTAGCCATACTCTGTTTTTTCTAAATAAAAGTATTAACATTGTGAAAGTGAAGATTTAACTTTTTGGTCAAAAGTTTTAATTTAATTGAATAATAGTGACAATGAATAAAGTTTTTAAAGCATATCGCTTAGCTTGCTGGCACTAGCCAGTTTTAATAAGACCCGGACTTTGTTGGGGAACAGCAACGGATTTACCGGATCCCACAGTAGCTGCTGAACTTTTTTGATCTTGGTTCCTCAATCCCATAACGCCCATCTGCAAACTTGCACCAAAGTAGCCATACTCTGTTTTGTATTCATCAATTATATCCGGGGATTTCCTAAAAGATTTTAAAACTGGACACACTTGTTTCTAAAAAAAATAAAGATTCAAACGACATATTATTATTAATTAGTTTTGCTATTAGACTTAACTTTTAAAACTGCAACAGAAAAATACTTCAAAGTTCGTTTCATTTGCTTACCACAATCAAAGCCTTTATTTTCTGGGCAGAGGTTTTGTCTGCTTGGGTATGACCGACCCCTTCCAAACAAAATTCTACTCGTGTTCCAATGTCAGAAATTTTCGGGACGATGAATGCCTTAATAACTTCGCTTGGGTATGACCGACCCCTTCCAAACAAAATTCTACTCGTGTTCCAATGTCAGAAATTTTCGGGACGATGAATGCCTTAATAACTTCATTTCCCAATTCTCCTAGTCCAGCGATAGCGCCATAAACGGATGCCAAAGGGGTTTTATCATTGTTCAGTGCGGAACTGAACAGTTTTGTCATTCGAGTTTGAATATTATTTGTAGAAGTTGTGTAATTTTTGCACACTTGTGCCATCAATCGTGAGGCAAAGTCCCGAAGTGCCCAATGATTATCCTGCTCCGGACGAAGACATAGTTGTTTACTTACAATACAGGTAACAATACTAGGGATTATTTCATGTAGCTGGAAAAAGTAAAAAAGAGAATATTTCAGTTAAATATCATCGATATTGGCCATACAAAGTTAAAATATTACAAGTTTGAACGTACATATTTTTCCAAGTATAAAGTTTGGTTATCCAAAAGACTTTTCACCATCCTCATCAAGTATATTAGCAAAGCCAAATTGTAATGAACCACATTAACTCTGACACCTTCAGCGATAAACGTGTCGTAGTGCCCAATGATTATCCTGCTCCGGACGAAGACATAGTTGTTTACTTACAATACAGGTAACAATACTAGGGATTATTTCATGTAGCTGGAAAAAGTAAAAAAATGAATATTTCAGTTAAATATCATCGATATTGGCTTTAAGAAGCATACAAAGTTAAAATGTTACAAGTTAGACCTGTTTTAAAATATAAAAACATAATTTGATCAGTGATGTTATTTTCCATACGTTCATACTTAATGACTAATGAAATTAAAGGAATTACTGATACTTACAGTGCGTCGAGTTTCATCTGAGCCGACACACGCTTCCGTAATTTCCTTGTAATACAACTGCTGCTCAACTGAAAGCTCATGTGTAGCTAATAATGAACCACATTAACTCTGACACCTTCAGCGATAAACGTGCAAAGTCTTGGGAGCATCTCGTATAAGCCGGGATCGTTTGATAAACTCTGTAGTGCTTCCTGTTTTTAAATATAAAAAAATAATTTGATCAGTGATGTTATTTTCCATACATTCATATTTAATGACGAATGAAATTAAAGAAATTATTGATACTTACAGTGCGTCGAGTTTCATCTGAGCCGACACACGCTTCCGTAATTTCCTTGTAATACAACTGCTGCTCAACTGAAAGCTCATGTGTAGCTAACTGCTTTACAAAAACTTGTTCACTCGTTTTGAATCGGAGGGGCTTTCCAACTGTGGGTGTGAAAGGACCTGCGCCTTTGCCTTTCACTCCCTTACTATTTTTATTTGCAGGATCAGTACTATCATTCCTTTGCTGGTCTTTAGATTGAGGGGGAGGATTTTCTGGAATAGACGGTTGAACTCCTTCAATCGCCAGCCAATGTGATCTCAAACAAANATTTTCTGGAATAGACGGTTGAACTCCTTCAATCGCCAGCCAATGTGATCTCAAACAAACTTCTTGTGGAACCTTAGGAATGGGTGCACCAACAATTTCGGATAGCTCCACCTCCTTGTCTTCTATGAAATGTATCTCTCTTCCTCCTCCACTGGCAAATCTGAATGGTAGGGCCTCAGGACCTCCCAAACCGTATAGGGGCTGCAAACACAGAGAAACAACAAATGAAATACCTTATTTTCTCTAAAAATTTTATCAAATCTTGCGTAAAACTTCAAATTAAGCATTACCTCAATGTTTCGGACTTTCAAGGCATGATCAATGTCTTGAGTGTTAAGTTTGACTCTTCGACCCAATTCCATAAACTTTAATGCATCCTGGACAATACATTTCAGTCTGTAGGTTACATCTTCTGCTAATTCCTTGGCTGCATCATCTTGCAAGTTGGATATTCCAACAGACTCCGCCATCGCCTTCACAGAATCAACGTACAGCATTGCTGAACATGGTACTCCTCCACTTCCACTAGGGGCTCCCCCAGGAGCTCCCTGAAACGACCCTTCCTTATCGCCCATCGTGGTGATCTCGTGTGCAACCTCTCTTGTCACTTTGATGTTATCTGTTAAAAGAAAAAAAATGATTAATTAAATAAAGTAAAATCATCTCATAACCTTGCATCAAGTTAAATTAAGTCCTCCCTGAAAAGCTAAGCAAAGCCAGTATTTTAAATACAGATCATCATCACAATTAATTAACTATTTTACCTAGACTCGCACATGTTGATAATTTGTCGATGGTCTTAAATTTACAGATCACATTTTCAGGTTATATTCAACCATGCACTTTCAATCTAGAGTAGCCTTCACAGTCGACAATATAAACAATCAATACACACAGTTAAGATAAACAATGTTTAAACAAATTAGCAATTAAATTTTAATTGGATTTTGTCCAAATTATTTTCCTATTTTCTTCAACAAATCGTCAAATTTGAGTGTTTACTGTTGCTCTCCGTCTACCAAGCG